>VZTI01005622.1:787940-846083 GCA_013397865.1 Struthidea cinerea | reverse complement strand
CGCCGCCTACCCCTACAAAGTGTATTGCTGGTCTAGGATTGTTTGTGAAAGGATTTTTGTTGAGAGCTCGAGTTTTATTTTCACTTGGCTGAAGCAGCACCAGCTCAGCCGCTGGCTGGGGGAGGCGGCAGGGCCGAGGCCGTGCCCAGAGGGGCCCCCAGCCGCGGCAGCTCGGGTGTAGCTCAGCGTGGGCGCTGTTCCCTCCCCCGAGGCGCGGGGCAGTGGGGGGGAACCCGCGGGCCGGGGCGGGCAGGGCTGAGGCCCAGCGCAGGGAGCCTCGCTGAGGCAGGGAAGGGTCCCTCGGGCGTTGTGTCCAAGAGAAAGGAAGACCTCTGGTCTAGCTTGATTTGTCCCCTCTCATTATGGGGGGCTGTGGTGTTTGTGTGGGAGCGGTGTAGATTTACAGTAGTTGTGGTGTGTATGTGTGCTCGTGTAAGTATTTGTGGCTACAAGACAATTCCCCTGCTGAAGTGCAGGCAGAGTAGATGCTATTTGAAATTAAAGCCCAGACTAATGAAGTCTTGGTAGCTGCAGTTTAATTACAAAATTCATTGAGCACGTGTGCAAAAGCTGAGGCACAGATCATAGACAAAGTGTTTATTTCAGTTTTGCCTTTACTGTGGTCCTTCAAACTTACCTGAGTGTTATCTTGATCCACCTGTGGGCAGCCTTCTGGGAACAGGTTACTGAAGATGCAAGACACATAACAGGCTGGTACTACCCCAGCCTGACACCTTGGGAATTATGATACAAATGAATGCTTGCTCAGGGAGAGGACCCAGCTTTCTCGCACAGGTTATCAAGCAACCTTCACACTGGCCTTTGTTGATCTTGTGTGCATTTATGCAGATATTTCGTTGATAAAATAACCATTGTTTTGACCTTCGTTCTTGAAGAAGTTTCCTTGGGACTGGTTCCTTTAATAAAAGCTTTTATTTGTAGGTATAGAAAGGACTTCAAACAAACGAAGTCATGCAGGTACACTGGAGAAAGTGTAAGTATTCCTAGAGGTGATGCTTTCTGTCCTGTTCGACTGTGTCCCTGCATGATGTGAGGCTAATATGGCTCTGATCTACACTTGTCTTCAGAGCAAAGTGGAACAAATAGCAAAGCATTTTTAGCTGTAAAGGCATTTTGTGCCACTTGCAGCCTCAGCCTTGTGTGTGGCCTCTACTCTCTTTCTATTATGGGAAATCAACATAATAAAACTGCTCCTTCCCTTCTAAGTGAGTGTCATTGTTATAATACAATGAGTCAGGAAAGAAACAATATTAACTTCAAAATAATGGCAGTCAGAACTCACCAGCACGAGTTCTCCCTCCTTCCGTCAATCAACTGGAATGCCTTAACTGTGTTTCCTCATTGTGATCAGAATTTGGCAATAATTTAATGAAACCGAAAGTGGAAAAGTTCCCACAAACCAGAACTGGGATTTTCACTGATATAATTGCATGCATGAGACCTCTTATTCAGAGTCAGGGAACTGAAAAAAGCTTGTCTCCTGTGAGCATTGCTTGGGTGCATCAAGCAGGTCCATGTGTGCCAGGGTTTGGAAGTAACTGAATTACAACTTGAACATGTTCTGAGTCTTTATGACAATTAAAAAGCTTGAAAAACTTGCACATTCAGGCAATACTGTAATCCCTACATTTTGTTGGGTTATAGGTGTGGAGAGGATGTCAAAAAATTAACTCCTTACATTAAGAGGGAAACCAACATGTCTGAGGTTTCTGCTCAGTTCTCTTCTAGGGTGGCTAGCTGCTGACCTGGCTTTGGTTCTGGTTGTGACCCTCTTTGGCTCATGGCATGCTGGCCTGGAAATACTGTGTAAACTGACTGCCCCTAGAGGTTGTTTGCACTCTGCCATTAGCCCTGCCGTCAGACTTGGAATTCTAGACAAAGGTGGAGGTTGTGGAGCATAAGTAAGTCCTGCAAATGAAATAAAATTTTGGTCTAACAGAGATGGTCACAAAAATAATTCATAAGGGGTTCATGAGCAGATTTCCCATGCTGTCAGGATGATACTCAGGGGTGCAGTCATTCTCACACAGATTGTATGTTACTGCTGTGTCCATTACAAAGAAATGTCTGGCCTGTTTGACTAGTTGTGGTTGAGGTACAGCAGTTTCTGTCGCTGATGATATATGAGAGGAGAATGTAAACACTGTCATTTGCCTTTGACTCCTCGTTCTGAGTGGCTGTGTGTGCGTTTGCATTTCAGTTAAACGAGCTTGATCTGGAGAGTGATTTAGGAAAGAGGCTTGGACTTTTGTCTGCCTTGATCCCAGCAATCTCTAAAATGCTGCTGCAGTATCTGGTGAATTTATTAGTTCGCAAAGGTGAAGCTTGAAGAGTAAGTTAGATGAAAAGCAAAAGAAGACCAGAAGAACAGGCTGCCCTTCTTCTTTCCATTTGTAGCTACACGTTTCTGGAGGTTTGTGTTTGAATTTAATTTACCTTTCACATGGAAGGTACGTCAAGTGCAGACACGTCTCCTCTGTGCTTTGACCTGGTCAGCTGAGCCTGAATGCTGTAAAGCTGGGTAACCACAAGGCAACCTAAACTAATGTACTGTATTTTCTGGGGCTTACAAGTTTCAGCAGTGCAAACGTGGCTAGCTGCTGTCTGGACTTGATTTGTCTTTCATCCTTCCAGCCCTAGATACTCTAATTTATCTGCCCCCAGGCATGCAGATGTACCCAAAGCTGTTTTGATTGCAGAGGCATTACTACAGTTCCGTTTGTGGTTTCTCTGTAAATTTCAAAAGCAAGCTTTTATATGTAAAGTTCTAGGGAAGTTGAAATTAGTCTGTTTACTTGTCTTTTCTGGACAAGGATGAAAGTTCATATTTTTTGTCTTGGTTTTCCTAAGTGTTTTATTTTGTTGGTTTGGTTTGGTTTGGTTGGGTTTTTTAAAGCAGCTCAGGTGTCATCCCATTATTCGTTGTTCACAAGGACTGTCACAGGACTGCTGATTGGTCTCTAAAGGGCACTTTTGGTTAGTCTTTGTTATTACACAACAGTCAATTAGCAATGGGAATATGAATGGAAAGCATCATAAAGCAGAAAGGACACTGCAAGAGTAGTGCAAGGATGATAGTCATTTGATGCAGAGACTACACTCAGATCAAATTTGTTCTTGGTGCTAGGTGTTGGAGGTTCCATCAAAGCTGATAAAAGTTCAGCCCACTTAGACAAGGCCTGCATCTGACCCTCTCAGTGGTCACAACCTAACACATTGGCACTGTCTCTGGGTCAGACTTTGGACTCTGGATCTCAGTGAAAGATGTACCATGAGTTTGGATGGAAGTGGTGTTGGAACTGTTGTGAAAAATAAATGATTGCTGCAGTTATTATTTTTTCTTCTGCTGCTCCTTGCATGCCGTCTGCGTTTTTGCTCTCCAGCATGAAAGGGAAATCCGGCAAACTTGATCACGCCTGTGAGTTTCAGAACGACAATCTGAGATGTTTAGAAAAACCAAACTTCAGCCCCACCCTGCCAGGCATAGTTGAATGTGTGGTTGAGCAAACTCAGACAGCCTGCATCAGCAAAAAAGAAACAGTTTTTTTGCTCATTCTTGAGAATCCAGAATAGAGCAGAACAAGTGAATGGCAGCTGTGAAAGGGTCGCTTTCTTTGCATGAAATGGAATTCATGTCATAGGCATAGAGGTATTTTGTGAAATAATATTTGTCCCATTTTACAGTACAGATCAAGCACTGCAAATGTTGGGCTCCTTTCTCTGAAAGGGCTGGTGTTTAACAATTGAGTCGTGAGCTAACTCGGTCTCTGCTATCTCAGTTAACTTGCACTAAATCAAAAAACCATAAACAAAAGGTAAGTCCAGGTTGCTCACAACTCCCACCTTGCAGGAGATTAAGCAGTTAACCAGTAGTTTAGGAGGTGAAGTTGAGGATTTTCCTATGGGCTGAGGTTCTGTACCTATCTGTGCCAGATAGAGCTTTTCTGTCCAAGCCTTCACACATCATAAGAATAATGGGATTATCCACTTAAATACATTTTATTTTTCTTTAATCTCTCAGAGTGTGTATTTTTGTTTGAAGCTCAGGCTGTGGGGAAGATGAACCCTTTCTGAGTCTGTTTTGGTTTTGCTCGTTGTTAAACGTAGGTGACTCCTGGAACCTGGCTATTATTTGTCTTTCAGTTTTTGGAACCTGCCTCTGCCTTTCCTGATTCTGCCAGGCATAGAAGGAGAAATAGCAAAAGTCCACAAGAAATGAGCATTCCCACGGGGTTATAGTATGACTGGACACAGGGAAAACATTGTTGTGTGTTCCATTAGGGATCAGTCAACATGATCTACAAACCTGTACATTATGAAACTTGCAATATCACAAAATTTTAGTGTTACATAAATTCATGTAACAGAAAAGGTGACAGAAAAGTAATCTAATATATTGTCGTACCTTTAACCATAATGAGTATAGAAAGTCATCCTAGAGACATTTTTAACTTGTTTTAATTATCTTTGTGGGTGAAGACTTCCAAGTTCTTTAGGCCATCTATCCTAGAACTTTGCTACCCTTACCACTAAAATCCCTAAAATTCTCTTTTTACAGTTTAAGCCCATCACTTCTTATTCTATTTACTTTGCCTACAGAGGTTAGTCTTCCATTTGCAGTTGTGGAAAATTCTTATATATTTAAAATCTGGCTGCCACCTCATTCTCTTAGTCTTTAGACTAACTTATGAAAGTAATCGTTCCTCAAAGGTAGTTTTTTTTCTGTACCTCCGGTGATTTTTATTCTTTCCCTCTGGACTCTCTTTAATTGAATAATACTTGATGTGAGCATGCATATAAGTTTTTTAAGAGTAAACTAAAAGGTCTTAGAGCTTTGAACAGAAAGCATCATGTACAACAAATAACAATGTCTATGTGAATACATTATGTTACTAGTTTTAAAAATGTCATTTAAAATTAATGAGAACTCCCCTTTTTAACAAACACTAGTGAAGAGAGTACACAGGATTGTTCCAAATGCAGCAGACTTTGTCATCAGCCTATCAAAAGCTGTTGTGTCAGCTCAGATGAGTGAGAAATACTGGCTACTAATGGGGACAGTTTTCTAATAAAAGCAGGAGAAATGTTCCTTCCTGCATTTGGATTTGTCTACAGATGCTCTCTGAAATGGTTGTCTGGTTCTTCTTGGTACTTGCTAGTGAAAACTCATGGAATTCTGTGCTGATATAAATTAATTTTCTCTTTTGTTTGGTACTTTGTTTTCAGTCTGTCACCTGTAAATATTGTAGAGAATTTGCTCAATCAACTTAGCATATGACATCTTAGCAAACAGGAACTTTTGCTGTTTTAATTGTTTTCTGCCCCAAAATCTAATTTAAACCCAGATTCCTCTGTGACTGCTGAGGGCAATAGAATGCGTTTTCCCATGGATGTATGTTCTGTGCCTGCCCAATGCAATCATTTCTACTACCTTTATCTTTGTTATGGCCTTCTGTCGTCTCAGGATTCCAACAGCAACCGATGGAGAGGGCTTCTCCAGGATTCAGCAACAGTGACAGCGCCGGGAAATCCCACTGCTCCAGGATCTTCCTGTTCCTCCCACCTTCACCACCTGCCTGTGTTTACCCCCAGCTTCTTCTAGTCTTATCTGCTTTTCATTTTCCATTAAAAACTGCTCACTTTGTAGGGCAGAAGAGAGCTGCCAGGAGGGGATGCTTACAGCTTAGATTTGGGGGAAAATAGAAGGGAAGTGCATTGCCATCCTGGAGGGGGGAAAATGGTCCTACCCCAGCTGTTAATTTTCCCATGAGCCCGAAACAGCTGTCAACAGATCTTTCCCCATTTCTGTTGTATTCCTGGTTTATCATCCCATTCCTCCTGTGTTCTGTCCAGAATCAGTGCTTAGTTTGACCTTACTTAGATGCCAGTCTACATGCCCAGACAAAAAAGAAGAGTCAGCCGTTGAGCCTGTGATTAGGTAATGTGTAATCAGGTAGCAAGTGATTAATTAGTTCACTTCCGAGTTAATATCGCTTACAGGTCGGGGGTGCTTCAGTCAGAGTGCCTCAAACAAACTTTGCCATGACTCTGGCTTCGCTTTCAGCCGGCCTGCGGGAGTCGAGGGAACCCGTGCGGGAGTGGAAGTGTCCCTGGATGCATCCCAGCGCCCCTCGCTGGCTTCCAGCCGCGTGTGAGAGGGCGGGCGGGATGGATCGGGATGGATCCCGGTGCCGCCGATCGCTCCCCGGGCGCGGCGCGACCGACGCCTGGCGGCGGCGCCGGGAGCTGCGGCCGTGCCCCGCCGCGGGAGGGACGCTTCTCCTCCTCCCGGTCCCTGAAATCTAGGGCTACCCGTGCTGCACGCAAGGAATTTCGTAGCGCAACGACGTGGTCCCGTGCGATATTCTGGTAAAGACAGAAGTGTGATACAAAATCAAATGTATGCTGGGAAAGGATTTAAAATTAGATATCTAAAGTAGGTAATAAAATGTCGTTGCTTATAGGAGAACTTCTTAGACTCGATGGTATTTAACATTTCTGTTGCTCTGACTGTTTTGATTTCGTCAGAAGAAGATGGAGATGTGAACAGAAGAGAGGATGCTGTTACCAGGTTTTTTTGTTTGTAAGGCAATAGAAAAGTTGAGACAATAGTTTTTATAAATGACCTGTGAGGCTGGGACTGCAAATCTATTTCTAGATTAGCCAGAATGTGCCACAGTCTTATGGAATCTCATTGGAGACAGTGACTGCTGCAGATTCCTAGGATTTTTTTTATGAAGACTCCGTCTATGGTACCTAGATGCAGTACTAAACTTTTAAAAATACATGCATGAACCTTATGCCTTCTGTCTTCCTTGAAAACAAGTAATGTTCCCACTGGAAACAGTGAGAAATAGTGAAAGTGGCAATTTGTAATGAAACTATCTGAAATTACATTTGTCAGCTTCATTTTCTAGGAGAAAACAAAACAAAGCACAAAAATGCCCAACCTTAGGCCATGTAGAAAAGTTATCAATTATCAACAAGTTGGTTTAAAATGTTACTTAGGCATACAAATTCAATGAGATTTAAATACATAGAAGAGTTCTGCTACTCTTATTAAAACCAGGACAAAACCAGACATTGAATCTTGTCATGATTAACCTCAGTTACCTAATCTACAAATTAGTAAGGATGTAGGAGGCTGATTAAGTGTAAAAGGTCTTGTTGTTAACCTTATTACAGAACAAAGTCTTTTAAACTGGAGAACAACCTCTGCATAGGGAAAGATGCTAAAGGCAATGAGGGAAAGCATTAAAGATGTCAGATCTTATCAGTTTTGAGGAGAACAAAATGTAGTCAGTGCAGATGTACAGCAGTACAAAATCCTTCTATCAGCACTGCAGATTTGAGGATTGTTGACATGTAACAACTGAAACCAAAAGGGGTACACTAAAATGCTACCTGGAGAGTTTCAGACAGAATGGCAATAATGCTGGACTTAAGGTGTGATTTTGAGCCTGTCTGAGCACCCCATGGAAAGTGTGACACTGGGTCAGTTGTTAGTCTGTGGTGAGACAAGGCTGACTGATGGCTGGGAGACTCCATCCAGCTCTCCTCTGTCTCTGCAGCCTCTCCTATTCCACCCTCCACAAACAGGAGGACTGGGGGTTGCTTGCCTGCTGTGCCTCCATAGAGCTTCTGGCCTAGAAATAAGTTGCTGCTGCTTTCATATGGATGAAGGAGGGTTGGTGTCTTGAAACTGTTGTCTGTCTCCACCTACTAGAAATGTTGAATAACACTGCAGTAATTATAGCCCATACCTGAGAAATCTGAGACTCCACTGTTCTGACATTCTCTGGGAGGAGAGTAGATGCTATTTTGTCTGAGACCCTCTGTGTATGCATTCTTTAGTCTTTTAAAATCATTTATGTATCAGTCCTTGATGTGTACAGCTTCTCTTCCCTGTGTGCTGAAACATGGAGACTGGCACATGCATGGAGGTCAGGGAATGCCATAGGTTGCAATTAAAAAGGGAAAGCTTAGGCTGAACACCAGAAAAAAATTCTGCCAGTGAAAAGTATTCTGTAGAGAGCCCAACCTCTCCAGGGGAATAGGGGAAGCTCCATTCACTAGAGTGTTTAAAACTACTGTAAAAGTCAAATAAATATGCAGTAGGAAGAGTTTTGCCTTGGCAATGAAACAGAACAGATGGCTTAGCAGATATCATCCATCCATAACATCTACGGTTTTGTCAGTAAGATGTTAAGTCTCTGGAAATATCCTGCACAGAGCTTGTGTCAACTGGAGCTGTATAAGCCATTACAGAAATCCATATCCCTCTGGGGTTTATTTCGTTTTCCTTTTAGAACAGCAGTAACAGTTAAAGTACAGGGCATACACTGGAGGTAAGTAACTGGCTGGGATTAATGATGCTTGGTTCTGTGCTGTGCCATCAGTTTTTGTCAGCTGATCATGAATTGAAAGGGTACAACTTCTGCCACGATTACTTAACATTTTTCTTCCTTCCCCTCGTGGATGCAATCCAGCCTGTAAAACCTCATATGATCACCTTGGTCCAAAAATAATCAGATCAAAAGTTGGATGCCCGTTGCTATGTGTTTATGTAATTTCATTGTACCAGACATTCTTGGCAATAGCTTAGAAATGTACTGCTATAATAAACAGTCTTAGTAAGTATTTCACATCTTTGTTCTAAAGAATAAATCTGCACTGGACCCCAAATCCTCTGCTGAGCCTCACCCTAGATGCTTTGAAACAGTTGTTAACCTGAAATATTTAATTTTGTTAGTGTTCATTTTTATGGCAAGACTTTAAAGCTTTACAGTGGAAGTTGGCCCGGTAGAGAATATAATGACAATATGGAATGCCTTTGCAAAATGTGCGTATGTTTTCATAGGTCTCATACTATTATCGTGCAATTATTTCATAAAGGCTACCTGGATGTAATGTTAAAGTTGTAAAGCCAAACACTCCAGAAGTCAGAAAGCCCCGAGAGTACCCCTTGCACCCCAGGGGAGCCTTAACTTTGACAAGTGATTTCTGGGAAATCCCATCCTGGGTGTTGCAGCCTTGTCTGCAGCTGGTGTTTTTATGGTTTCATTGCCTGGTATGAAGTGCTGGAATGTCCTTTGTGGGAGAAATTCCCCAGAAAATTCAACCACTAAAGTCCATTGCGTTTTTAATGAATTCGCATTGGTGAAGGTTTGGGAAGGATTTAGTCAGGTTTTGGTGGTTACAAGGTCCAACAATAGTATACTTCTCAGCTGGACCCATTTCAAAGGTAGACATGTTAGAACTTCCCAGTGAAAGATAAATTTGCAGTGATGAGAAGCAGGTGATTTGAGGTCCCTTGTGTTTGTTTTTGGTTTTGTTTTGTTTTTTTTGGTTGGTTGGGTTTTCCTCTTTTTTCTTCTTCTTCCCCTCTCCCCCACAAAAATTCCCAGCAAAAACCCAAAGCCAAACCCTTAGTATGATGCAGACAGCTCAGTGGTAAACGAAGGCAAAATGTCTTAAATCTGGCAAGGAGAAGCAACAGGAGAGTTTAGAATGGAAGGACAGTTGCTAAGCAGTGTTAGCTGTATCTTTCGTAATTTTTAATGTATGCATTATGAATCATTGACCTCTTCCTCTCCTTTTATGTAAGAGAGAGCTTCAGTCATACAGAACAGGACCCAACTTTGTAGCAGTGTAGCTAGCTGGATTTTTTAAATACTTGTATGTTTTGATAGACATCAAATATTAGGAGGAACTTTCTAAAATATATGTGGTAGATGGATTCCCAACTGCTCTTTGCAGCTCTGAAAGCCTCCTGTTTAATACAGAATCCCCTTCAGCAAGCTCAGAAGGCAGAAATGGACTGTAATCCAAAGCACAGCTCAAATACTCATCCAGCAGCTTGTAAAAAGGAAGAGCATCATGGCTGAAGCTGATACCAGAGATAAATGTGAATTAGAGGGCTGCTAAGGAGCAGCTTTGGCACTGTGTTTCAATTGCCCTTTTAGAAATGCTTTTAACAGTATGTGATAAGTGAATGTTTAAAGGGGAGATGTATCTGGGGTAGGAACTAATTAAAAATTAATTTACAATAACAGCATGAAAGGTAGAAGAGGACAGGCCAATGTTTTATTTAAATGTTTTTACCAACCTATGTTTCTGCAGTGTAAATTTTGTTACAGAAGTGAGGTCCATAGGATGCAACTCAGTCACAGCCTCCATGAGGGGTGTGTGTGTGGAATGTTACTCTGAGGAAAGCAAATTATAAAAAAAGTTCTTTTATAGATACAAGACTAGCAAGATCAAAGCATCATGTAGAGAAAGAAAATTAGGGGACAGTTGTGTTAGTTTTGAATATGATGTAATATTCTTTTAGTAAGAAAAAAAAGCACAAAGGGTGAAGTCTTTCATGAGGTGAAGCCAAGCCCAGAAGTTCTGCACCATGGCCAGTGCAGTATTTTTCCGTTTTCCATGATGATAATCTGCACCATCTGAATGCTGAAGATCTGCTACCACACAGACTAACTGAATTAATGTCAAATGCGTATAGAATGCAGCACAAAGAGCAGTGCTGCATATATGCCTTATAATCCTAAAGGTTGTTTCTGGAAAAACATCTGGGCTCTTTGAGGTTTGGCTGGTCTGAATCAGCTTATAGGAGGAGATGAGCTAAATGCAGAGCAGGCAAAAGAAGCTGTGTGATTTTTAGAATACAATCTGCATGTTAATTAGTGGGTTGTTTCTGTCAGCTTTAACTAATCATGCTTTTTCCTGTGCTAGCTAGAATTCTGGGTTAAGATACTGGCCTAACAGATAGCACAGCTGGACCTGGGTTAAAAAAAGTAGTAGCACTGCAAGACTGCAAGAAAATCTTCTCTCTTATGACTGCTATTATTTAACTATTAAGTTATTGCAAAACTGCTGGAAAAAAATCTGTTTTAGTCAGATCCTTGAATCCCTGTGTGAGTCTTCCCTCAAAAAAAAAGAAAAAGTCATGGATTGAAGTCAAGGAGTAGAAGCAAATTCTTAAGGAAAAGTAACATTTTCTGATAAGGTAGATTATGGGAAGGAATGACTTCAGAACAAGGGTAAGTGTAGTAATAGGGCTGGATTGTGTTTAGTGTTTTGGGAGGACCTTTGCTTCCTCACTGTCCTAGGGGTGGCTGGTATACTCAGTGCCTCTGTCTGTGAATGTGGCAATGCAAATTTTACCAGTTCCATTTCTAACCGTATTCAACTTTCACTTAATCAGCTTTGTAAAGCACAATTTCCTTGATTTCCACAGAGATACTTTTTATTTACTCCAGTTTTTGGATCGCAGTATTTATATAGAAGAATAAGTCAATATTGAACAACTAAGACAAAGTTTATTTTGACTAGGTACATTAAACAAAATCCAACCCGTGTGGTGTGTAGCTGCTGAATCCATGATGAAGCTCATCTCTGTGTGGAGAGGGAACCCTTTTTTTTGCCAGTGCTGCCAGTGCTCTATTTCCAGCAGAGGGCAGATAAACACACCTTTTCCAACCTCTCTGGTATTTGCAAAGGAAAGTTCCACTGTGAAAACAGGAACAGCAAGTTTTGTATATTGCAGAAATAGATTATGAATCTGTGAAAAGAAGATGAAATAAACTCAAAACAAGCTTTTCATATAAAAGTGAGGACAAATGAGCAAAAATTTGCAACATCATCTTTTCAGCTGATGTTTTAGCATAATTCTTTTTCTAACCTTTTTTTAACATTAATCTCATTACATCAGCTGTTTTCTTTACAGTTTTCCCCTCTTTGGTTAGTAATTTTCTAGTATTATATAAATGATACATAAGGATGGGGAAATTACATCTACTCTCAGTGTTCTCTATTGTGCAAAGTCTACTCTTTATTTTTCCTTAGCTGCAGATTCTGATTATCCTCAAGTTTCCTGCCAGATTTCTTCCAGCTGGTACTGCAGCACTCATTCCATGACCCAGGCACAGCATATGCTTCTCCCTTGGACACCCATTACTTCTTTCCTGAAGCGCAATCTGAGTAATCTCTGGGTCTGCAGATTTCAGTTTGGTGAGTTATAAGCAACTTACCTGACCTGCCTTCTCAATATCTTACCAGAATGACCTTATAACAGGCCCTGGTGTCTTCCAGCATAGAATCTGTACCTTCTGGGAGAGTGGAAGGATGTCACTCTTGATATGAAATTAATTTGCTTCCTGCAGAAAACTGATTCCCCAGCCAGGGAAGGGACATGACAGAAGGAAAATTTGTAGCTGCAGGAATTTCACAAGCCTGCAATTGTCATGCAGAGAAATTTCAGAGGTTCTCTTCAGCCCAGTGATACCTGGTGCTTATGTTTCAGTCTGATTCCATGTCTCTTGTATCCAGACCACCTTCATTTCCTGTCATGCAAGTGTTAAGAGTTTGGTTTTAGCTTTGAGCAAATATTCTGAAATAGTGTTCATATGAACAAATTTGCTATTTTCTCATATTCATGTGAGGCACAGATGCATACAGTGGGAGCACTATGATTTTTACTATGTCATTGTAGTTTGCTTCATATGTCCTGCAGAGAACATGTCCTATAATATCTGAGACCTAAGTCATTATCAGAATGCCCAGGTGATTATTTTGTGTATTTGAAATAGACATTAATTTTGTGATAGGTTTTACCTAACTAAGTTAGGGGTATCACAAGAAGCAGATACTTAACCTACAGCTCTTTAAATGTTTATATGCAATATGGTTGTATTTTCACTGCATTCCATGTCTGTCCACGGACTCCAGAGCAAACTGTATTTCATCACAGTAAAATACTTCCGTGACTTTCTGCAAAGCAAAAGTGTATCATGTCAGTTAATAGCTGTTGTTATAAATACCATTAAATGAGGGATAATTCCAAAACCAGCTGGACTTTGCTGTGTTTGTCTGCATGATGGTGTTACTGTTTATAGCACCAGAATGTCTACAAATTGCAGTGACAGACATCTGTGTTGTGGTGCCACCCAGTGAAGAGCTGTAGTCTGTGTGAGTAACTACAGATGCAGAACAACCAACACTCCCCTGCTTGCATAATCCCAGGCTTTTGCAACAAGTGGGTTATTTTGATGATCAAGTATATAACCCAGACTCATGGGCTTTGCAGGTCATGATCTCTCCTCTCTTGGAAAAAAACTGGCATATCTAGTCACACTCTTTTTGCCTCTAAAGAGATGCCTTATTCAGCATAGAGAGGGAAAGGAAAAGCGCTTGGGCTGGGTTTGCCACAGCTGATGGTCACACAGGGTTTCTATTGCAGAGGAGTACTGAGTGAGGGCTTCAGTGGATCGATGCCGCGTTTATTCCACAGGGTCCCTCGCGGACACGCTCAGGCGGCACTCCGGTAGCACCTACGCGTGCACACGACCTCACCTTTGCAGCTGTAGGCAAACAGCCACTCACACACACAGTCTGTGCACGAACTGGAGATGAAGAGGCGAGAGGGGTTCTCTGCGTGTAGTTCCGAGGCGTTTAATGGCAACACACCCGAAGGGGAACAGAGGCAAGAAGAACAGAGAACTGAACGCCCGTGCCTGTTTTATCCCGAGAGCTCCCAAAGGCGGGCAGAGCATCCAAATCCAATAGTCTGAGGGCTAGGGGGCAGAGGCAAGGTTGAATGACACAACAGGGGCCCATGGGAGAGGGATGGCAGGGGGGAGAGGGCCAGCGACTAACAGAATCTAGACAACGGGAGAACTTTCTAGCACAGTGTTGTAGGGAGAGATCACTTTTAGGCTAACTTGGGGGGTGTAAAGTGGACTTAGCCACCACAACAGAGGAGTGTAGGCTAAAAGCCTCTGTGTTCTATGGTTAGGTCAGAAATAGAATCACCAGAGGCTTCTCAGTCCTCTCTTTTGTTGAACTCTAACAAGTGGCAACGGCCTGAATAGCCAGTGAAGTAAGGGGAATCTAGAAAATGGCAGCTTTTTTTTTTTTTTTAAATTTACCTTGCAGTTCTGTTTCTGTTTAGAGTGTAAATTAGTAGCCCTTTAGTGACAAATTGGTCTTTCACGTTTCCTGAAGGCTTATGCCTTTCTGCATCACATTAGATTGCTCCTCAGCTGGCAACTGAGTTGAATATGAAGGACTAAACCTGTAAAAAGAAGCTGGAATAGAGGATGGATGCTGGATCTGGCACAGGAGGAGGCTGTTTGGTTGGCTGCAGCCCTTGTCCAACAAAAAATTAGAAATTAAATCTAAGAAAAGCACTCCCACACGAATTGCTCCTTCAGCCATTTTCCTGTATTTTTTTCATGCCTCAATTTAGTGTCACATCTGTCCAGTTTCACAGCCCGAGAGAGCTGAAAGTTCAGTAATTGCATATTTGCAATTCGTAAGGCATTCTGACTGTTTCTGTGGCAATGGGAGAAGAGTAAGATGTAATCTGTAATAGAAGCAGATTACTTCAGTAAGAAAAATGGAGAATATTTTTATGGGGCAATAGACCAGCTGGATGTTAACTCAGAGATGTCAGATGATGTCATACCTGCATGACAGAGACAGGCTGTTTGCAAGCCACAGGGCTATTTTTTTCCCACACAGGACATGTTAGGCCATTTGGATCATTTTTTATGGCTTACAGCAAGGGAGTGGTGATTTCTGTGTTAAATGGGACAGGGTTTTGAACTATTTGGAACAGATGGGGAGAAAATTGGACTGTTGAGATAAGAATGGGAAGTTTCTATGCAGATGGATTAAGACCTTTATAATCTAAACTGCTTCTTCTGTCTCTCACCTGTGCCCAACATACAGCTAAATATTTGCATTACCTATCCTAATTATATGCACTCATTTGCCAAGCCAAATAGTTAAAAATTCCACCTTTTCTATGAACTAGCAACAGCCTGAGAATTATCTTTCCATTCTGTCATAACCAAGAAATACTGTTCTGCAAGTGGAGGATAAAGATGTTTTAAGAAAAATTGCAAGAAAAACAAAAAAAAGATATTCTGGTAAAAGGACTTCTTTTGTCTAAAGTAAATGATATCTAAGACACATGCCATGTATTTCTGTGGCCAGTGAGTCAGGAAGAACTTCTTCATGGAAAGTGTGATTTAATCATTGGAACAGGGAGCCCAGGGAGGTGGGGAAGTCACCGTCCCCAGAGGTATTCAGGAAACCACTGGATGTGGCACTTAGGGCTGTGGTTTAGCCGACAAGGTGGTGATTGGTCAAGAGTTGGACTTGATGACCTTAGCCATCTTTTCCAACCTAAATGCTTCTGTGATTCTGTAATTTGGGTGTAAACCTGTCTTCCTCTGGAGCTACCAGGGGAGCACAGCCATTCACCTGCAGTGCCAGGAAGTTTGGTCACTCCCAGTGTTCAGTTCAGTGATTTACTGGCACTGTTATTCTCCAGCAGCAAAGAACAGAAAGAAAAGTCACAAACCCCTTACCTGCCCTGGCAGTGGGGTCAGTGAGTGGTGCTCTCTGGCAGCTGGAAAGCCCTTGGGATATTTGCTTTTGCAGGATTGACCTAAATTACCGCTCTAACTATAGGTTTTCAAAATATTAGCCTCAGCAAAGTGGAGGGAACTGAAGACAATGGCTGTAGTTTTAATTGCTTCTTCAAAACTGGTTTCAGATTTTTGGACATTCTCTTCAGCCTTACCAGATGTCCATTGCTTGTTTGTTTTCAGGGGTCAAGAACATATTTTTTTCAAGGGTGTTTCCCATACCCAGGAATTTTCAGATTTTTCCACACCAATTAGTAAATATTTGAATGTGTTTGTGAGAACTGTAGGTCTGATTATTTGGCACAATTTCAGGAGCTTTTCTTAAAGCTTTTTAGCGTTTCTCAATCTGGTTACCTGGAAAAAGGCCAAACAATAATACCGTCACGTATCAGCCTGCACAGTAGCACGAAGTCCTGCTGTTTCTATGACAACAAATAGCTTTTTCAGCTCCCCCAGATTGGTCCTATGAAGTACAGTAAGTAGCCTGTCCAACAGATTAGTGGGAAGATGACAAGCCTTTTGGATTTGAAGGTGTACAGGTACCTCTAAAGGCTCGTATTTCTCAGACTTGGGTTATGCTAATGGTACAGCAGCAAACTGGCTGCAGTGCAGCAGGGAGATGCCTGAGTGAGCTCTGGTACACACAGCAGCCTACCAGTGCATAAGGCACTGTCAGTTCATTTGCTCTGCTGAGAAGTGACTTGTGCATGTTGGTTTGTCTTGTTCAAATGCTTCCCACTGCAAGGAAGCTGTAGTACAGAGGGGAGATATTCTTCAAGAAAAGCTGTTTGATTGTTTCTGTCCTGTCAGCATTCAATGGCATCACAACATACTAAAAGAAATTACTTCAGACTAGGAGCAAATATTCAAGCTTTTCTCAGGTCTTCCCATGCTTTTGCTTCCACATTTCTGAGAATGGTTTTTACAGCCCATTCCTCTGCTCTTCCTGAATCTTCTCTGAACAGGTTTTTGCAGTCTCACTTCTTTTAACAATTAATTTTTTTATAATGGTCAGATTCCAGGTTGTGTTGTCCTTCCAATGCTTCTCCCACCCTTAATCCTCACTATTTCTTTCTCCGTTAACTTTCAAAACTCAGCTTATCCCTGGAGGCTGCTTCTCAGAATCTTTTCTGGCTGTGTCTCTTCAGAATACCAAAGCTGTAACAGTTTGTGGGAATTCCTGGCTGTCATTTGCACCTGGCAGTGGGATATGTGATAGTGCTGAGAGCGTGGGCCTGCTGCCCTCCAGGCACGTCCTCCGAGTCTACTTCATGGAGCTGCCAGAGTAGCAGACCTTTGTGGACTCTTTCTGATACAGACTCCTTGAAACTCTTTAGAGGAGAAAAGACAGGCAGCTTGCAGCTTGCCTTCTCTGATGGCAATGAGAGCAGTGAACATGGCTACGTTTACCTGCACTTTTCACTCTGCATCCAGGACAAACACACTTCTCACCCACCTGTTGGGTGAGAAATCTTCCTCTGCTGCCTGACCAGGCCAAAATACTGATACTTGTCTGCAGGAGACAATCTTTTCTTCTGGGTCACCTATTGAGATTTTAAGCTTCAAAGGGAGCAAATGGTATCAAAGATGGTGCTGAACAGACGGTTGCCCTTACCCAGTTGTTAGTACTGTGTGCTGTGAGCATACATCTGTAAATGTCATTCTGTGTTCTATGGAGAGAAGGCTTCCTCTTTAATCTGTTTTGCTGCAGCACTTGCTGTACTGCATTTATTGAAGCCTTTCCAAATAGTAAACTAAATCAAGACAACAGCTTCCCCCTACTGTCTTTTTAACCAGCACTCTCATTTATTAAAACGTGAAATCTTTACTCACATATGTCATGGAGAGACAAAATGAACCAATAGAAAAATGCTATTAAAATCTTTTCAGGAAGGAAAAGCTGCTAAAATTCCAGCAGGATGTGAGTTTGACTCTAGTATAAATGATATTTTCTTAAATGCAAATGTGCCAGCTGTACTCTGCATTGTGTCCTGCATTTTTCACCTTGTAATGTGGATATAATTATCAAATGGACTGGAATACACGCAGCAAAATATATTAGTATTCCAGAAGCAGTGATGGGCCGGGGTTGAAATACCCCCTTCTTCCTCAGGGAGCCCCAGAGTCATGCCAGCATCCTAGTGAAATTCAGGTCAGGTATTTAAAATATGGTATGAAGACACAAAATGAAGGAGGAAAAAAAAAAGGGGGATTTCAATATTCTTAAACAAGGTAAATGAATCTTCCCCTAGATGAAACTGTCTATGCAGGTTTTTTTTAGGAAGAAAAATAGTGTTACAGGCTCCTGTGGTAGACTTTATGTTTGAAAAACCTTTGTTCAGCCAAAATTGAAATACCTGGAAATGAGATGAGAGGCACTTAATCACAGTGTAAGAAGGAAAACTTTCCAAACTGCCAATGAGATTTTGCTATCTTCCTGATGAAATGCCTGGAGAGAAGCATCCCCATGGGCTGGAGATGCAGAGGGCAGATGAGGACAGGGTATGACACAGATCTAAGGTGCAGTGAGTAAAGCACTAGACAGTGAGACTGGAGCTTGCTTTTTATCTCTGCCCCTCAGACAATTTTCAGAGAAGGAAGCAAAGAGCATTTATACATGCTGAGGATGCCAGTGGTTGTTTACACTCTTGAAGACTGGTCAGATCCATTGGTAGGACCGGAATTTTTTCGAAAGGCTTCAGTTATGCTCAAACTCCAGGAGTAAACCAGTAGTGTTACAGATGTTATATATATTCTCTAATTGCTTCAGAATGGGATGGGTACTTGGAGGTATTTCAGTTAGACATACCTACCCATTGTGCCACAGAATAATGATATGTTGAACATGAAGATGATTTATTCATATTATTTGTTTCTCTCAGACCCGGGAACGCAGTCCAGTTGCTTTTAAGTATAAGAGAATAAAAAAACCATTCTTTAGTCGAATTAATTTTACATTATGTCAACCAGAAGATGTCCTTTGCTGCCATGGCAGAAATGTCAGAGAGATATGCAAGAGCAGGAAGATTGATGGAAAAGGAATTGTCAGGGGAAATATAGCAGGAGTTTAAAGAACTGTGTGTGATAGTAAACATATTATATTTTTTATTTGCCTTCTGCTCTGAGACTTACAAAAAATCAAAGCAATTTTCCTGGCTACAAGCTAGAACTGTAAACCTCATGAATACCAAATATGAAGATAATCCAAACACATTTGCAGTCATGGTTTGTACCAGTAGATAGGCTGGTTCTGTGAGCCATTTGAGGAAATTTGCAGGTGCTGTGGCAGGGTTTGACTTTGCCAAAATTTTATACCAAAAGAAGAAATGTTGCAATTAGGAGGTGCAGACTTGAGAGGGAAAGGTCAGATAATTCACTAAAGCCACTATTTAATGTACAGTTTCCTGAGCACAAATGTTGATACGTGAGAAGTAGTGTTGATTAAATTTGGTGGTTTGGGTCCCTGCTAATACTGTAACACTTAATGGATTGCCATGGAAAGTCATAAGCAAGAAAAACCATGGGAAGAACAGCGTGATTCTTTAATTATGCAACGAGTAAGAGGGTCAGCTATTTTTCCTAATCAGAATTACTAGTAGCTAGAGAAAATGTGAGTTGTTTTTGTTTAATATATAAGCAATATAACTCTTCTTTTAAAAATATTCCCTTTTAATGCCTAGTGCATGACACAAATACTCAGCAGGCCAGTGGGGACAGGGCAAATGCTGCGAACTCGTGTTGGAGTTTCACTCTGCCGCGGGGAGTGTTAACAGTAACAGCAGGACATGGAGCCCTGCTTCAGCACCCCCAACACTTTTGACATAGTCTCTGTTACTTAACAAATTAATAATGACCCAGTCAGATCTGAACTGGCCTCTTAGGATTTGAGCCAGTTTGTCAAAGTCACTGCCATGTTCTGGGAATACCTTTGGAGTTTGCAGCTCAGCTCATGATCAGAGACGAGGAAGGGCATGGAGAAGTCTGTAGCCCACTCATTCAGCCTATCAGTGGTTGAATGGTCCCTTGGAGCCTGCTGAGATAAGGCACAGATTAAAGCAAGCCTTAGCTGCACTGTAAGCCTGAGACAAACTCCCTGTATTCGTGTTTGTATGAGCCTTTTGAGACAGAATTGCAACAACAGCTGGAATAAGTGATGGGGGCCTTGTGTCCAATGTAAAGGCCTATAATGTGGGCCGTGATGAAGAAAAACAGAGCACTGATTCTTTAGACATATGATGAATTTGCCACAAAGTGAAAGTTTCAGGGGTTGTGCAAACCTCTGCTTTCTCTTTTGATTGATGTACCAGTCTCTTTCTGACTACATCACCGTGCCAATCTGGGTCATTCCTAGGACTCAGAATAATTTTGGGTTAGTACTAGCTACATAAAGAACAAAAGACTTGTATATAGCTTTAGATACTCTTTTACTCTGTGGAGTTTTGTAGCAAAGTCTTCTCTGCCTTATTTCTAAGTCTTGATGAGAATAGACACGTCATGGTTTCTTCATCTGCTGCTTTTCCAAGTATTGTTTAAGACTGAGGTAAACTTCAGGGGTTCTGAAAGCAAGCTAGACTTTAACTATAATCAATTTTTAAGCTTCTCTTTCCATGAGATTGCATGTCAAAATCTAATCTGTTATGCTTACACACTAGCATAGCAACCAAGAGAAAAAAAGTGATGAAAACAATTGTACCAAAGCTGCTCTTCTCTTCCATATTGCCAGCTCTTGCTTTTTACGACTGGCAGCAGCAAAGAGGCAAATAGCAGAAGGAATGCCCAGTTTGTAAGGACACGTTTGAAAGGAAGAATTACACAGAGCTAGTTAATTCCACAGTGCTGAAGTAATAATCCATTGCAACGGATCCTTCAGTTTCTTGAAAGGTTTGTGAGCCCAAGGTAATGTTCCAGAAAAACCCGTCGCACTTGGGATTTGTATGGTAACTTGAAACCAGGTAAATTACATCTTGGATTTAATTGATCATAATTCTTGTAGGGCCATGCCTATTAGCTCATCTCTTCCTTTAACTTTGCTTCTCTAGCTCTGTTTGGTTAGTCTGGAGGCACAAGCCTAGGGGCCAAAGACTGCCGTTTTTATCCAGGTCCATCAGGTTTTTTTAAACTTATGTCATTTAACAGTTGCTTTTTAGCCTTTTCCTATTTTCTTATATCTATTCTTCAACTTGACATGCTAGAAGGTCAAACACAGAGCTCGGACAATCTTTGCTCGTCTGCTCCAATATGCAAGTTAAATGTTCCAACAGAACCCTTGCCTTGGGGGATAGAAAGAGGAAATGGCCATAACTCCTTTCTGAAAATTGTATCAACTCCTAATTTCAGGCTGGGCAGCACTCACAGCGACTCAAACCCCACTGTCTCACAAGCACCACCACTCCATTTTTCAACATCTCAGAAGTTTTCTCTTGATGTTACTCAGCATTTTGCAGGCAAATGTTATGTGACTGCTGTTGCAGGGTAATTTTAATCCCTGCAACAGATGTGGCTGTTTAAGCCATATTACAGGTCTGCATTGTTCAGGAACCCATTTATAAGAGCCTCAACATCTCTTCACATATGGGTGTTAAAGGGGATAAGTACTTTGCAGGGAATGCTCTAAAAGACAGAGGTATAGGCTTTGTGGCCCCTTTAGCCACATGGAAACAAGCACTGTTGACTTCCATAGATATTAATAAATTCCAGAACTGACAACTCAAGTATATAGTTGTTTTGAACATAAACTGACAAGAAAAAAATAGTCTTAGCATGGTTTTTGAGAAATGCCTGCTATTGTCTTAATACCGTGTCTCATGACATTGACAAAAGAGTCATGTAGTAATTATCCAATTTTAATTTTTAAATCAAGTTATAGGGGCGCAGGGAAATAATGGCTTTGTTCACATGCTGGCAGTTATCCTCTGTTTACCACTACTCAGAATATCTCTGAGTCATTTGTTATATCTGTCTTCCAAATGTGTTAAAACTAGGACAACATTGCACTGAATTTTGCATGCAGACAATTTGGTTGCATTGTGCTAACTCAAGATATGAGTATGGACAGGCTAAAATACAACTGGCAAATAATAAATGTGAAATCGAAACAGGAATAAATGCCAGTTTCACTCAGAATTGTGCTGCTAATATACAGTCTATTAAAAAGTGCTATGCATGACTTCCAAATGTGTTCTCCAAATGGTATAAATTTGCAGAAAACAAACTGATTTACACATCCAGCTAAAATTATCTTTCTTCCATTTGTGACACGTCACTTTCAGACACAACAGTGTTTTGAAGATAAATAAAAATCTGCCTTTGGTGTTAAGCCAAGAGCACTAAAGAAAGAACTGTTGGAAATGTGTTAGAGTTTTTAGATTTGCTACTGGTTTCCTAACTGGGAATTAAAAATATCTTTTAAATTATTATGTCACTATTTGACTTCATTAGAAGACATGCATGAGTTAGATTAAAATTGATCTTAAATTACAAGCACTTGTTTAGAAAATGTTCTAAAACTGATGAGCTGTGAAACTTTCTGCACACTGTGTCATTTCCAAACCACTGTGAAACAAGCTGTTACTCTTGAGTTAATTGTTCCAGACTTTACAGATTAAAAAAGCTGGGTGATCCTAATGGTTGTATAGGTTAGACTGTTCCTTCTAAGTTTGTCCACTGTGGAAATTAAAGTGTTGGAAATGGGAAGAAAATTAATTTTAAAAGGTATTTGAAAGGTCAGACCATGTTATGCTCAAATTAAATCAAACTATGCAAGGGATTAAGGATAGGCTTTTTGTGCTAAAAGAGTTTGGACTAGGTTTTGGAATTATTCCTCTTTTCTTTAGTGTGGTAGCTCACTGTCTGCAGTCTCTCCAAATGGCTCCAACAGCAGGGTACAGAAAACATGCAACTTTCTCAGTAAGAAGGTGACCTTTCTCCTCTGGGCCCAGTGAGATAGTTCAGGTCACTGTTACAAATGCATGCTTTGCTACAAACATTGCTGGAATCACTATGGATTGAACAGTGATTGTGTTACATTTGTCTTTTTGGTTTGGAATTTTTTTTTAAAATTTAAACCAGTTGAAAATAAACCCTGAAGACAGCCAAGCACAAGAACTATAAGATAAGTAATGGAGAAATTGCTCAGATGGAAGGTCATGTAAACAGCTTAAGCCATCTGAACATATATGGGAGCTGTGTTTATTCGACACATCTGCCAGAAGGAACTTCTCTGAATTTCATTTGTTCTCTGGTTGCTGTAAAACAATTGCCTTTGTAGAGACCTCATTGATTCTGGAAGAGATTGATTCTCCTTGGGTTGAGATGACTTGTGAGTTTTTTTCTTTTTTCCATTTATACACAAGCAAATCTAGGCTGCATTCTAAAAGTCTCGATAAGAAAATCACCTGTCTGATTTGTAAAACACATTGAGTGGTGGTGTAGAATGAACTTAATGGAAACTTGTCCTGTTAGAAAGAGTCAATTCCTTTCACTTTTACTTTTTACTGAAAGCTGTGCTGTCCTTTGAGCAAAATTCTCTCCACACAAGCAGTGGGAGGGGTGGTGGTGGTGGTAGGTGAGGGGGTGGATGGAAATCCTATATACTACAACCCTACTAAATTATCATGGAGAAAGGATTTAGAGAGACTGAGAGATATAGCAACTTAATTTGCTCCTTATTCACTGAAGATTAATTTTCTGATTTCCCTGTAATGATACTGTGATGAATAGAGCACTGATAATGCCTTAAAATTTGTTCATCACCAGCTGTAGTTCTTCGGAGTGAGTGACGCGCTTCTTCCAACAGCAAACTTCAACAGGGCAGCATCCCACTGATTTCAAGGAAGCTTCTGTCAAATGTCCTGGGTCACTGGGAACAGCCCTGACCATCCTCACTGGGGCCTCCCACCCTAGGAGCAGGATTTAAACTCGACCCTGAGCCACCAATGCCTGTTTAAGCAGAGCTTCCAGATTGCTGCTCTCCAGTTTAGGCACAGCTTGTCCTTGTCCATGGACTCTGACCCATACACAGGATTCCTGGCTTGGGGGTAGGGCTGTCGTGTCACTGTGGGTCTGTCTGGAAATCTCTAGACTGTGTCTTACCTGTTGACCACCAAGCCTGGCCTCAGACTTGCCTCATCACCTTGAACCCACCTGATGGATGAAGATCCTGGTTAAAGCTGGCTGCCATCTCCAGAGCTACCCTGCTCTCTGTGTCAGGTGACGTGGGATGGGCCCTGGTGCCATCCCCAGTTCCTCACTTCACATTGTCTGCGCTCACACTTTTATCTTCAGACTTAGTATCTTCTTCTGCTTAGTTAGTTCATCTACATATAACCCCACATTTATTAGAAATCAAGATCTCAGGAAAATTGTTCTTAAGCTCTTTTCAATTTAGAAACAAAAAGAAGCACTTAGTATATATAAATTGCAGAAGACAGATGCGAAATATTGATGACAAAAGACAGAAGAAAATTTTTTACATTTTGAAACTGTAAGATCTTAGCAGTAAAGAAGTTCTATATACCCAGTTGCTTTAATGCCTATGCTCTTTTGGTAACTCTGTTGGATTTAGGGTATTTTATTTCTCATATTGGTGCAATAAGTTTCTTCTAGTTTCTCCTAAATCTAGTATCTGTTTCTAATTTGATTTTTCAGAATACTTATGAGATTGTACAGCTAAAAATAATAATGTATCCAAGTATAAATCAGATCACTGGAGGCTGAAATATGCCTTTATCCATCTAATCTCCTTGCTCCAATATCTGGAGAAGCATAAGGCAAAAATACCACTGCATGACTTCATAAGTATGGTGCAAGCTAAATTGAAAATAATTTCACCTAAGCAAAGCATTCACAACAGAAATATAATTTGTCTATTAAAAAAGAGGGTATTTGGGTCAGGGCTGTAATTTGACTTGTTTTGAAGATGTTGAAAGGTGTGTTACTTTAGTCAGGGAAGACAAGAGATGTTATTTATAACTAAAGAATGAGAGCAAGTTGTGTGTGTGTAAATATATATATCTTTTTAACAAGTGTACTTATGTTTACGTGACTTTCTGCCAGAATTCAGGCTTATACTGAACAGGGCTGGAAATATAAACTAACTGGAGCTGAAAGAGTGCCTATAAGAATATAGACAACAAAATGCCAAGGGTCCTTGAGGACAATGAAGCAATGATAAAACTTGTGATTTGTTTTTGTAGCCTCTGCTGGTCTGGTGAGGTTTATTCATCCTAGACTTGCAGCTAAGATCAAAGGGAACCTTTAAAATGTTGGCATGAGGGAGAGGAAAGATTGAGCAATTTGCCAGGGGCTGCCCCATAAGCCTTTCTGAGGGCTGATGGGAATGCAGAGATAAATGAGAATGACATCAAGTGAAGCAAGCCATCTTTGCCCATGGCTGAGACAGAGATAACTGGGTTGAATAAGACCTACTAGTACTTTCAAGGAAAGGTTAAAGTTTAGGAAAGGGTCAGTGGGCAGAATATCAATAAATACCACAGGAAGAAGGGTAAGTATAATTTGGGTTCGAGGCATAGTTGAACTAACTAGTAAAGCATCTTTGTATCAGGATGATCCCCCCTGTGTAGGGGTTTTCAGGGATTGTTCCATTATTTTTTTTTTTGTACAACAAGTATGAGTGTTCCCTGTCTTCCTTTATCATTTTTTAATTGACTCTGTCTTCTATCCAGAGCACCATTTCTTTCTAAGCACAGAGGAAACTTATCACCCACAAAAAGGTAGTGTAGCTTCTTTCCTGAAAGTTTTTTTAGGCTGGATTACACAGGTATGTGTGAGGAATGACATATGTATAGCTGAGTATTTCTTTATGTCCACTTTGAAAACTGTGATTCTAGATACATTTGAAGTTAGAGCTATGGATACATTTTTGAACTAAATTTTTAATTTCCTAAGCATCCTTGTTTTGATGGCTTAAATAACATTTAAATTTGAGAAGTCATTTCAACCAGTTGCCCCCCTGACACACTGAATTTGGCTCAGCATCCTGAGTGCGGCTCTATGAATTGTCCATGCATGAGGAAAGGGAAGTGTGGGTTTCCAAAGCTGCTGGAACTTGGCAGTCTGCTTTGTATTGAATTCCTATGGCTTGTGCAGACAGATGACAATACATGTGGACAGAAACAAACAAACCCCGGCCCTACTGAGTATTTCTTTTCAGACTGTAAGGCTTCCTGTATTAAGTGTTTGGTATTCTTAATTGGTGTCATATCCTTCTGATGTTTCTGGATTATGTTATTCCTCCCCATATCCACTAGAAACCATCTGCAAGCTGTTGTAGTTGCATATGCTGGAATCTCATAAATTCATGTTATTCCACCTTTGTTATCCCTTGAACCCTAGCTCTGGGATTTTTATTGACTGGCTGGTCCTGCTTTCTGCATGACCGAAACAATGTGATGCAAGACTCCTGAGGCAAATGCAGGCACACAGAGGCTTGTGGATATGTACTTGAAATTCCACTGAGAGATGGCCAGGATTTTGTAAGGCAACCCCTTTGTCAGCACTACACAGCCATTTTTGCAGCAGCCCTGGTGGTTGCCCTACCATCCCCACAGGAGGTTCAGGTAGGGAGGAAGATACACAGTTATCCATCTGTCCTCACCATGGTGTTGCACCTGGATCCATGAAATAAGCATCATATAGCATTGGAGGGGTTTTCAGCAAATGTTCAGCTCTGCAGAATGACTGCAAAGTGGTGGGGGCTGTGGAAGGTCAGGTCAACGAGATCACTGGCTGGAGATGTGTGGTAGGTTCACTGTGTACTGCAGCCAAATGCCCACCTAGCTGCCCACTCACTCTCCCTGTCCACAGGGCAGGGTGAGAGGGCAAAATGAAAATCTTGTAGGTCGAGACAAAAACCAGATCACTTACCAACTACCATCACAGGAAAAACAGATTCACTTAGGGGGAAATTAATTTATTGCCAATTAAATTAGATTCGGGTGGTGACAAACACAGGTAATGAAATAACACCGTGAGTGATGTAGAGGGGATAGGGGATTGTGGTCATTTCATAACAGCTCCTATCTGCTGCTCCTTCCTCCTCACTCTTCTCCTGGCTCCGGCATGGGCTCTCTACAGGCTGTGGTTTCCTTCAGGGCATCTCCACCTGCTCCAGTGTGGGCTCCTCTGTGGGCTCTGTGCCCTTCGGATGCCTAGAGGACCTTCTTGTCTGTCCCTCCTTCTCTGACCTTGGTGGTTGCAGGCCTTTTTCTTACACTTTTTGCTTGCTGCCTCACAGAGTTTTGCCCTTTCTTAAATGTCTTTTTCTTTCAGAAAGGCACCACCAGCTTTCTGTGAGGGCTCAGCAGTGCCCGGCTGTGGGACTGTTGTGGAGCCGGATGGAATCAGCCCCAGCCTCCACTCATAGTGGCCATCCCCACTGCCAGTGCCTGCCACAGACACCTGATCCAAGGTGTCTGACAATGCACCCTAGAGCACATGGACCTGCCCAGCCTGTGGCTGCCATGGCTGGCTGCCTGTGGGGTCAGTGTCCTGTGGGAGCCCCGCTGCTTCATGCAGGTTCTGGCTGGGAAATGTTGGCTGCTCACTTGGGTTTAGTGAGCTAGTCCCTGTTGCCCTGTAAAAGTCAGTGAAGCTCCAGTTTCTGAGCAATAAAAGTAAAGTCCTCTTTGATCAAAATCTGGGTTCTTCATGAAGAAAGGCTTGTGATACTGGGGTCCAGCATGGTCTTGGTTTTTTTTGTTTATTTTCCCCAGTTGCCATGGGTGAGAGTGTTGGTCATGGCTCTTGTTATTCTGGGAGACTCTGATCACCTGTTCATCATTAGTCTAAATTGCTTGCTGGTGATTTCAGTCACAGAAACAAATTGGGTGAGTATATAAGCAGCTGCAGAATAGTAATGTGATAGGGATTTGGGGTGGGATTTTGGCTCGTGAGAGGAATTAAGGGCTGGAGAGGTGAGAGTTCTGTAAGTAGATTCTGAGACAGCTTTGTCAAAGCTACTGAGGACACGTGCCATAAGTACAGGAACTGGTATTAGTGACTTCTGGAGTTGTGGCTCTGGTATGTATTTTTTAGTGCTTTATGAAGTTGTCTGATGTAAATGGGAGTGTTTAATGAAAGCATTTTGGAGTACTATTTCTTGAGTATTTTTATGAAGCCACAATTGTTTTTGTTACCTGTTAAGGTTATATTTTCATGTTTGGTATGTGAGCTATTTTCTACAACCTTTTCCTTATGAAAAGCTTGTGAGTTTATTAGAATTTTGACTTCAACTTTTTATACTCCATTTGTATTGTAATAAAATATTGCTAAAGTTGAAAAGATAATGGAGCGGTTGTCTGGTGAGTTCTTAATGGGCATTTTTCACAAAACAAATGAAGTCTTTAAGTAAAATCAACTTATTTGTTTAGTAGTGTTTTAAACTGATTTTTAATAACTATTAATTTGAGCATTATTCTTCAGTGTTTCCATGGAATAGCAGAACTAGTTATTGAAGTGTCAAGGGTGATGCTATGGAATGATTTCTAAATGTTATTGAATGAGTTTCTGTGGGTGTTTTTTTTGTGTTTGATCAAAGTTCAGCTGATTTTGGGAAGTCTGGTTGTTGTGGAACTTGAATGAAACCTTGGCACATTTTCATAATCACAGAGACATATATGTCTATACATGTATATAAATACACTAAAGTTATTATTATTTGTTCTTTAGCTTTACTGAATGGAATTATTACACCTTTTGTGAATGCTTTGGGGCAAAAGCCCAAATGTTTGAGTCAAATCAACAGCAGTTAAAATGATGGAAGTTGGAAATAAATAGTAGGGGAGTTCTCATTTAGGTACTCAGTACAGGAATATGCCAGTGCTTGGGGAAAAAAAAGGCTGTGGAAAAAGGGTTCCATTGTGCAACTTGCTTTCAGCTTGGCCTGCTTCAGGAATGTGGGACAGCTGTGGCAGTGAGCACCAACGCACAGCTCGAGGCACTGGAGGGGCTTTGGGCAGCGCCAGGGGCTTGTGGGAGGCAGGAACTCGCTGGGGCCAGCTGCTTCCAGAGCTGAGGGGCTGCAGTAAGCTGCTCTTGGAGAAGTAGAGTCCCTCTGCCTGGGGCATGGTCTCGAGCCAAGTGGTCTTTTTGTTCCTGAGCTCCTTCTTGCAGTTATTTTCCACCGAGTCCTGGCTCAGAGGAAGGCTCTCTGCAGTGAGCTGGTGAGCAGTCAGCCTGTTTGCTCTGTGGCTCTGGTGGGGTCCTGCTGTGTCGCTTCACTGCTTTCTTGGCAGGTCCAAGCTCCCTTGCTGAGCTGTCTGGACCTCAGACTTTGGGGCTATCTTCGGTCTCGTTTTTCCCCTCCTTCTCTCAGCTTCCCCTGCAGATCCCTGCACAGATTTTGAAGCTCTGAAAGGCAAAAAAATTGCATCATTCAATACAGTGTCCACAAGAGAACTGAATGTAGCAGATGGTTGTTATTCTTTCCAATTTCCAACACAGATTAAGAAAAAAATCTTTTATTTGAACTACCACCCCTTTGGACTTTTTCCAGTGTTGAGGCTAAAGATTTTGTTTTTTAATACCTCTTCTCTTACAGCTTGTATTTGAAATAGGATTTACCCCTAGTGTCTTTTTATGCTATGCATTCATTTGCTTGTGTGTGGCTGTTCAGGAGAGCCTCGCACTGAGAAGGGCAGTGGGGCTGGGGGGGAGCTTGCTAAGTGTGAGGGGAAGTGTAGGAAGGGCTCAGTTTGCCTTAATGACATTGGCAGTAGTGTATGTACCTATTTTGAAGAATTTATTAATTTTTTTGTATGTTAAGGAAATCAGAAGGTTGGTTGTTTAGAAGTAAAAAAGACCTCAAAAAGATGCAGAACAAAATAGTTTGCCAGACTAGTTCCCCTGAGGTACAGAAAAAGCTCTGTGGTCTAGTCTAGAGCAAGTGGCAGGGCAGTTCTGCTTTGCAATCTTATCACCATTATATAACACCATTTCTTAAAATTCCATTTTATGTCTTGGGGAAAAATGGTGAAATAAAGTTCTACAAGAAATGGTTTGAAACAGAAGGGGCTAAGTATTCCTACCACAGTAATACCTCTCTATTTTTGTGAATTCTCAGGTGAATGCAAATCACTGTTATATCATGTTCTCCCAAAATAACCTCTTCTGCCTATTAATGTTGTGCAACATGATATGCCCTGTTAGAATGCTGTGAAATACACTTATTAAAATGCTGGGACAAAGTGCTGTGGCTTGTGTTTCATACTGTGGATGGGTGCAGTGCTATGAAATGCTCCTCCCCAGCCCCAATGTGCAGTGGAACCAGTCCCAGGATGCACAAACCAATGTTTCCTAGGCTTTAGACTGCCTCTGGCTCTTGAGTTCATCTGAGAACTGGAGTAGTAGTTGAAGTCCTTCTCCCCACTCCCATCAGTTTGTGAGTCTGTCCTTACTGACCTTTTGTGTTGTGGCTCTCATCTGGGAGCGGGTGCCCTCTGATATTGACCATCAGCTTCATCCTTGCCAGAAGTCTGCCTGTCTTGTTTTGATTTGTTCTTGGCTGTCTTACAAGTGCCATTCTGTTCTTTGATCTGGAGGACCTTTCTGTGACCCCTTTCAGCCACTCCACTAACAGTAGCGTGGTATGGCTCTTGTTGTGTTATTTTTCTGAAAAGCTGCTTATTTCAACCCCACAGGATAAAGAAGACTATTTCAGCCTGACTCCAGTTGAACGTGGGAGTGCTGCAGTGTTGTGGTGATGACTGTGGTTATAAACAATTGCAAATGGATTTCTCCTGCCTGGGTTGCCATGGCTAAGGAGCAGCAGCCAGCCTACAGGTATCTGCACTTTGAATTACTTGTAGTAGGATGTGGAGTACTGTGTGGTGGTAGCAGATGCAAGTCTAAACCATCACAGCTGATAGTTCATGGTAATTTTATAAGCAGGGAATTTAGTATACTCCAAGAGGAGCTTGAGAGGCAGTGTTGTGGCAGATAATCTCCTGAAGAACTGTGTTCACACATAACTCAGTGGAATTATTGAGATTTATGCCAAGTCTTTTTCCCCCCTTTGACTTCAGTGAGCTCTTTGAATCACAGTTAAGTCAGCTGCGACACTAGAAAGTGACCCTTATTTTTCTTTATTTCTGTGATTGGGCACAGTGTGCAGAATGTGTGCCACATGATTTGAAGAAGCGATGTATTCTGGCTTTTGATGCGGCTTCAACATAACCCATTGCTGTTGGAGTAGTCCTGAGGGGGATTGTGTTGGTGCTTGCATAATTTGCAAAGGAGGAAAGGCATGCAGGTTTCTTCTGCCTTTCTCAGAGAGGGTATTATGCTTGTTTGGATTGTTCACACAAGGAGAAGTAAGCATTTTCTATTGATACCTTGTTTGTGAAGTGCTTTAAAAAAAATCTCTTCTATGGAACTTTTATGTAGAGAGTGATGTCTGTGAAGAAACAAAGTCCTTGGTTTGGGGAGTTCTTGTTTTTTAAACTGAAGATAAAAAAAATAGCAGTGCCTTGAGTAAGTTCAGGGAAAAAACAATAAGAGCAGCTTAATAATTTTTTCATTGCAGAGTCAGTGGGTAGCTGCTCTCAGCTGTGGGTTGGCCCTTTCCAAGGTCATACTAATACTCTAAACCTGAGGATTTTTTTTTTTTTTGCTTTGACTGTGTGACTATTGACTTCTTAGTTTTTTGTTCTCAACAGCAGGGATTTTTTTTTGTCATTGAAATAATTTTTTGGGATAAGAAAACAAAAACCCAAGCACAATCAACTTTCCCATTTCTAACACCCATTGCATGCTCTTCAAATTGGTCCTGGCATTTCCCATAACTTGCAAATGCAATTTTTGGGTAGGTTGTTTCTGTGACCCCACCTCAAGAATAAACTTTTCTTGTGCCGTGAAGTCATAACTTTTACTTAAAAGGATACAAATATCTGAATAATATAGCATTCTATTCTATGAAATTCTAAATCATTGGACTATTTGGAAACTTATTGAAAGCTTTAGGGTATTTTCACAAATACTAAATAGGTAAAAAAGAAATGGGAGGCAAATGGAAAACTGAAGAGTGTGGCTGTGTTCTTAGTTACTGATGTCAAGAGGTATGTCAATGTTTGGTTCACTAAAGCCTTTCTCTATATGTGGAAGAGTATGTGCTTTATTCAGTACATATTTATTATGGCTGCCTATTGAGAGCAGCACTGCAATACCATATCTCATTTTGCTGTGAATAAGGGGAAGAAAGCCTTTCAACATGAGGTTTGTTACTTATTAGAGACTAGAGCTGTACAAATTATTTTATGAATTCTAATTAGGAAAGCATTTTTAGTTAATGTGCTGTTTGCCAGCTTCTGAAAACCTTCTTGTAACACAGTGGTCACTAATGAATAGGTTTTTTAACAGGTAATTTTAGAGAGGTGTGTGCAAGAACTCGGAGTGCCTGGCTCAGATGTGTTTTCATTATGATTGGCCAGCTAACTAGGGTAGGATTGGACTTCTAAATGCAGTTGCTAGTTTTCAGTGCCTTGGTACTTGAAGCTTCTGCTTTTTACAGTGTTGTCCTGTTGTCCTGTCCTTTTCCACCCCAATCCTCAATGTTACCTAGGTTGCTCTGACAGGTGAATATCCATCATTTTGATGAAATGTATTAAAGGTATATTGTTTAGGAACCCCCCAACAATTCGTTTTGCAATGCCATCAATAAAAACTATGGCTGGATATATGTGGCATCATTTCCTATGCCCTTATGGAATATGAGGAACAGAAATGCTATTCATAAAATCATCTTCATTTTATGTCATATCTCAAACTTTGTTCACAGTGTGCCAGAAATATTTGTGCATGCCTGAAAGCTCTTAAAAAATTCAGGGAGTGTTCTGGCTTTCACAAGTGGCAAGATCCAGCCTGTGCCTGTCATGCTTTACTGTAGCAAATGAAAATTAAGAATATACTTATATTTGAAGAGCTCTGGGTATTAGTTTGCTGCTAGTTTTCATTGAAAGCTTTACTATTTTGTGGCTTTTGAGAAGGGCAGTTTTGGGGTTGGGTGTGCAAGGTGGTGTTTAGAGATGGTTATTCCTGTGGCAGTTTGACACACGAGCAAGTAAATCATGTGGAGTGTATGAACTGTAAATTTAAAAATCTTGACTACCTCTCATTTTTTTAATATCTAAGGTGCACTTAGAATCTATTTACATGAGAGAATCTGCTACCTCTGTAAATCCACTTTTTTAATGCGTCACCATTTCTGTAAGTGTAAAACACTTCTTTCTTAAAATGGAATTAGTAATGGATTTTTTTTTTTTTTGCAGTAAATCATATCACTTGTTACCTGTCTGACATCAGCCAATCTGGAACTTTGACAATTACAGGTTCCCTTCCTTCAGCTGTGGAATGGTGCACATACTGTGCATAGAGCTGTTTCCAGCTGCCCTGGGGAAGGCTGCAAGGCCACTTGGCAGTGACCATGTCCTTGGCTCCAGGTGTGTGCAGTTGTGGGGGTAATTGTCATTGCTCCAGAGTCATCTGATAAACCATAACTCTGAGAGAACAAGAGAAGGTCTAAAGGGTTGAAGGTCAAGGTTTTAAAAGGCTTGGATGGGCTATCTGCAGTGGGGTGACCTTGCTTGCAGGGGAGGACGTTGTAGAAGAGCTGACTGGCTTTAATGTCTGACCTGTCCAGGCCCCAGGGGCTGTTTCCTACAGCAGCTGGATGTGTGAAGTAGCTTGAGGGTGCCTGACTCCTACAGCATGTTGGCTTTTCAAAGCAAATCCTTACATGTTCTGGGTACCATATGCAGGAGCACCACAAAATAAATGCTCTGTAATGGTTTGAATACAGCAATCACTTGTTCAAGTACTTTATATTTAGGTCTTAATGAGAAAATGACTGCATGTTAAATCGCGTAAATCCACTAAGTGAGAAAATTATAATTTGAGGTTTATCTTTGGAATGGATGTCTATTTTGTCAATTGCAGAGATGCTACCTGAAGTTAAATATGCTTTGGCAGGCAGTCATTCTTTAACTGTGGTATTTTAACTAGTTGAGTTACTGTTTCTTTGATTATGGCAGCTGGAGATATTTCATCATCATTAACAGCTGTAGGTTATGGAGACCCATATATTTCTCACTCAATAAGAATTTAACATATTTCTACTTGCCTCATGGGGTTGCTGAAACCTTTTCATAAAGAGGGACCGAGTTTAGCTTTTTTTTTTTAATCTTTTGTAGCAGAACAATAGTGCATTTGAGAACTTCTTCTTCCTAAGGATAGATCAAAAATTCTATGTAGAGGTTCTTAGTCCTTCCCTCTGTCTAGGGGTTTGTAAATGAATTTTTTAGAATTGTGTGCCTAATTACTATGAAATTTCACAGAACTTACTGTGTCCAAGTTGCAGTTAGATCTTTGGCCAGAGGAAAATTGGTGTACTTGTGTTAAGTTCAGTAAAGCTATGTAGATTTCTACCAAGTAAGGATTAAGTTTAGGCAGTCTAATATTTTCAATGGGTTTAGAATTTTTTAAAAAGAGAAACTTAAAAGACTGGATATTAGTTCTTATAATCACTCAGCAGTGAATGTTTTTCTTTGTCTGGAACTTGTTCCCACATATGCTCATCAGAAACTTCAGAACTGTTCCTACTTAAGCTGCCACCTGTCTGGATTTGTGACAGATGCAATGCTTCCAAAAGAGAAAAAGGAGCAAGATTCACTTCTTTGCTGCACCCCAAGTGATTTGCTGTGTTGGTGATACCCATTTGTCTCTGAGGGTATGGATGTTGGATCCCCAGCAGTGCAACTCAGAGTAGTGCTTGTTCTGAGCATGGTGTGGTGGAAGTTGTATGGTCGGTCTCACATTGTTTTTAAGACCATGAGATTTAAGCTTAAAAGATCCCAGGAAACATCCCTTTGGCAACTGCTAATGTGAAAATAAAATCTAGTACATGTATTTTCATTTAAGTTAAGGCTGCTGTTTTTCCTGGATCTGACTGCTTTTTCTACCTTGGTAGATTTTCGGATGGCAGAGCTAGGCTTAGAGTTTCTAGATGTCTGGGGCTATCCAGTTTGGATGTTTTCAGCATAGAACACAGTGGTGTTGCTGGGATTTTCAAAGCAGTAGCAACCCTCAGGTGCCGCTGCACTTGATGTGGGGCGCTGTGCTTGAAAGCCATGTGCAGGTTTTCTATGAATGCACGCTAAGATCTGGGCATGGCAGAATACCTGTTGGGTATTTGGGAGCAGGAATTTACTACAGATAGCAAAAGCAGGGGAATTGAAACCATGAGTTGGAGCAGCTCTCCATAGACCATTGCTGGTTTGGAAACCTCTGGCATTTCCTTGCAGATTCAGCTATGTGTGTTCCTCACCCAAACAATTGCCTTTTCTTGGCCTCTAGCCATTCCTATTTGTTGGAATTGTGTCCTTTAAATGCCATTTATTTCTTTAGCATTTCTTGTGATCACCTTCTTTGTGCTTTCCCAATTACAATTGATGTTTTCAAGTCAGCAGCCTAGAAAAGGGGCTGAAAGGGTGGAAGAGTTGACTTTTTAGAGTTGCTTCTTGAATGGGCTTTGGTATCTGATCAAATGTGGTTTTGTGTGTGTAACTGTAAACTTCTTAATATGATCTAATATTCCAGAGCCAGATCTTAAAGCTTGACATCCTTGGTGTTTTAATATGGCTGAAACATTAGTTTAAGGGTTATAGTAACATTTTTCTACAGCATTTTATGTGGAAACAGATCTGTGTTTCTGAAAGAAATTAATGATCTTATCTCTGGAATTAAAGTATTTATTTTCTTGATTTAGATTATCTTTTATGTGAAGTCTGGTCTCTACTTTTCCATATCAGTGTGTGTCTTTAAACTGTTAGTTATGTTGACCTTTTTCTGGACAGATGGCTAAATAGATTGCAGCAGTTTTAAACCCTCCTGTACTGCCATGCAGAGTTTTCATTATGTTCATAATGCCATCAGGTTATAGGGTGCTTTTTTTCAACCTAGTCCACATTCAGTCATTTCAGCTGAACGCTGTCACCATTCATATTAAAAAAATTCTGGTCTAGTCAGAAATGCCTGCCTGTGGCAGTTACTCCTTGTAGCATCCCTACAGATGCTTTTCCCAACAAGTGATTGCTTCCATGTGACAGGGAGAATGGCTGTCCTTGTAATTAAGGATAGTGGCTGCCAGCCCTTGTTTATAAGCTCAAGATCATGAATAAGTACCTCATGTTTCTATTTTATTTCCTCCTAATTTAATATTGCTGTTTATAGCTTGCATTGTTTCAAAGGATTGTCCACTTGCTGTATAAGTTTCTTACTGTGCACTAGCCTACTGATTACTTTCCTTCCTCAAAATTTTATTTCATTGAGGGTATGAGTTTAAAGTATTTCTGAGTTTTAGAATATTTCACCAAGGGTTCACTTGTTTGCTACAAATCCTGCTAAGAGGCATGTCTGATAGACTACATCTTATGAAAGAGTTTAGAAATCTAGGCCTCCAACTAATTGCTGTGAGGGTACAGAATACAGTGGAACAGCTCAAACCTGTCCTTTTTGCCATGAAGTTATTTATTTTGTAGTGGATTTCTTAAAATCAGTTGGGAGATGAAGTTTCACTGCTGTAAAAAAACCTCTAAATTTCATTTTGGAATCTGAATAAAATGAAAACATCAGTATATTTGAAAGAAGAAGTTTTCTGGAATTGCTTGTTTTGGAATAAAAAAGATGTATGACCAGGTTATAGTTGCCAGATGCCAAGTTCAATTTGCTCTCTGTTGTAGCAGACCAGGGCTTTGATTTTAGATGTGTTTAACCTTGAGCGTCATTGCTATCCAAGGGAGAGAAGCTTTCTTGAATTGTGGTAGAATGCTGACAGGACTCAGACATTCAGAAGGTGCAGAATTCTGCAGGCTGTACTCCTGTGACGGCTAAAGCTGTGCTGGGACATCTTGGGGCTAGAAAGTAGAAGAGGGAAGCTGGGCTCAGCTGTAGAACACAGCAGGACAGTGTCAAGTGTTCAGCAGCACTGAGGGAAGGCAGCCTTTGTCCCCATGTGGGCCACGGCTGCTCTAGAACTGTGCTGGCAGAGTCACAAACTCGTTGTGCCAGCCAGAATCCCCTTTAGACTGATGGCCTTGGCCAAGCTCACAATATAAAGGATTAGAGGTCTTGGAGGCTCTGTATTTATAGAGTGTCTATATTTAAAGATACTTAAATTTTACTGTACAGTTTATGTTAAAGTTAACTGGATAAAATCGCTGAATCAGGTTATATCAACCTTGCCCAATACTGGCTGAAGATGATGGGACTTAAACAGTGATACAATAAGTGAATCACTCAGTTCAGAATGATAAACAAACAAAAAATCTGTGTTTTACAATAGACTGGTACTTTTTTTTTTTTTTCACTGAAAATGTTATCCTTATTGGCTATGAGATTAAACTGTAGTTGAAGGGAAGCCATTAGGTTTGTGTTCCCAATGTCCAATCTAGTTTCCTTTAATAAAAAGGAAATCCACAGCACATATGCTAACAATCTTTGTAGGAATTTTTTGCTATGTACATGTATGTAATTCTTTGGGAATTGAAGGAAAAAAAATCACAAGAAGTCACAATAGCTCTGACTATTGTCTTAGAGCAAAATAAAGAAAAGGGGGGGAAAATGAAGCTCTTGTGGAGATAATTGAAGCTGAAACATTTCTTGTACTCTTGAGAAGAGCTGCAGAAAGCAAATTGTATGAAAAAAAAAAGAGAAAATGTCATGTGTCAGCTCTCCTCATTTTCTTCTTGGCTGTATGCCCAGTCTCTAAACTTGTATTAAGCTTTGCCATGGCAATGGTATCAGTGAGGTGTTTTCCAGTCCAGAGTGTACTTCTTGCTACAGGTTTAGGGAGTAGAGATCTGGAAACTGTCTGTAATCTTATACTTCACTAAACATGAGCCTTTGGAATAAGTGGGTATTCTGGGTGACCAGAAAGGTTAGACAAGAAAAAAAAATCAGCTTTCAAAAAAGCAAATGGAACCAACTCTGCAATAAAATCGCTTTACACTTTTTTCTATGGAATAAAACTACAGACTTGCCATGCTTGGAAGGGCATGGAAAAAAGAATAAGCTGTGGGTTCTCTGATATTCCCTACTGAAGAAAACCACAGCAAAGCATTGTTTAGAGCAACGGATTGAGGATCAAAAGGGTGACAGAAATTCAGTAAGAGAACAGCTGGTATTAAAGAATTTAAAGCTACTTAGACACATGAATTTTCTATGGGTAGGGCATTGTATAATCTTAACCTGGATTCTTGTGTTGAATTATTCTATAAAACTTGGGAAGGCAAACTTTGAAGAGGCAAGGATACAGCTCATACCTGCAAATGAATTCATGCTGAAGCTATAATAATATAGAAATATTCCTTTTTGCTGCTGTCAATTCATTGAGAAAAAGCATTAGAAAGGAATTATTTCAGTATCAGAGGTCCTGAAATTTTGTAGAAACAAATACAAGATTCCTTTGTTTTCAATTTGTACAACACTGTTTTGGTGACAAATCTAAAACACAACACCATGCCAGCTACTCTGAGGAAAATCAGCTAAATCAACTGTAACCCTGCCCGAACAAGTACAGTCCTTTTTTTCTCATTTCCCCTCTTTTAGCAGTTGTGTAATTGTAATTATTCAAGGAAATGTTTAGTGAGCTGAGTTAGGCAGCTGAAGGATGAGAAAAAAGAAATGCTCTTTTACCAAGAGATCCATGTCCTTATATATATGGTTTGCAATACACTCTCACAAATAGTTGTATCTCCGTAAGTGAGGCAGGACTGGTTCATCAAGGCGCTGCTCATCAAGGCCGAGTCTAACGAGCATTTCTCAGATCACAGCATGGCATGAAAAGCAGGAGGGGCAGGATGTACCACCACAAAAAGATAGGATTTTTTGGAGGAAGAAAATTTATTCGGTGTTTGCAGTGGCATGATTGCATATTTTGTTGAACAAGTACATATTGGGTTGAAATAGCAGTTCTTTATTAAGTTTGAAATACATTTCCTTGGTAAAAAGGGAATGATTTTCTTGTATCTGAATTGGAATACTGTGCTTCAGTGTAAGTGAGTGTTTCTACTTCTGACATGGAATGAGCAGCTTTTTAATGTAGGCTATAGAAGCAAATATTCCTGTTAATGCTGCTGTTTACCTGAAGAACAGATCTGTTTAAGAGCTCTGGATATGGACATGGAAAAATCTACAGAAAATCTGTCTCATTCTGAGCTGTCGTGTGCCTGAAATGTATCCAAAGGTAATAACGCATTAGACCACTTTGAGAATCTCTATTCTCAAGGGCAAAACAAGCAATAAAGACTTGTTAATCACTCTGTGATTCAGTGGTAAATAATGCTGCTTGAAAGTTAGGCTTGCTGGTGTGACTCATTTTCAATTTATTCAAGCACAAATCTATGTCATTCTAAAATATGCTTTCTTTCTAGGAATCCATGAGTAACTGAAGTTATTGAGTTAAAATTATTATCTTTGGACATTATCAAAACTTCTTTAAAATATTCTTCATCTTTATCTTGATTGGCATGGGTGCTAATCTCATTTCTTGACTGAAATCTGCCAGCTGGGGAAGACTGACTTATTCACAGCCAAGCAATGGAATGGCTGTATCTGTTGGAGGGCAGATGCACTCTCCTGTGCCCTGCTCTGTCTTGTTTCTGATGTCCCCTCCTAAATCCTGTCAGACAGTGTCATGTCTCCCAGCCAACACTCCTCTTCTTTGGAAAGGAACCCAAGGATCTGAGCCAAAAGATGATGGGAAATGACAGATGTACCACAGAATTTACTGGTTTCTAACATAGAGACAGCTTATCTCACGAAACCGTGTAAATGCATTTTATTAAGCTCATAGATTCCCAAACATCTTCATCTCCCTATCAGCTGTTACTGCTCAGGTAGCTTGTAGAGGTGTTGCTGGGGATTAGGGCTTCAAATATTTAGCAAATACAATTTAAAAGGTGGTGTATATAGTCAGTAGTTCAGACTGACTTTTCCAGGTAGCAGCTTCAAATCTTAGCTCAAGCTCCTTCAGAACTGTAGTAGCATTAAAAAAACCCAAACCCCCCACGTTTCTTATCTGTCTGTGCTTGTGTGCACATAAAAGGTATAGTTCTACACAAGGCATTAAGAACAATACTGCATATTTAAAATTATTCTTTCTTACATTTAGAGTTTTGTTCTTATTTTACTAGTTTCTTTGCACATCTGAGCTAGTTCCCTCCAGAAGAATCAAAGGCATGTATTCACAGCAATAAAGAATAATACAACTGGAGTGGCCACAGCAGAACGAGACAGTATCAGAGCCAGTAAACCTGGATTGATGGCAGAGCTTATCCTGGGTGCAGTAGAATAATATAAGGCTTTATGATGCTTCACTGCACAATATGTATGTCCCAACTAGTGTTTCTGCTAGTTAGATATCTCCACATTGCCCTTCATTTTGCAATAGAGACATGCCTGGAAAAATATGATAGTCTGAGGTGTTATTTTGGTTGCATATATTTCAGTCCATGATACAGGTAGTTCTACCAAGGAGCCCTGTAAAATTTCTTATTTTGGTGTTGCTTCCTTCCTGGAGGGAAAAGCTGTTGTCATTGTAACATGTAAACTTTTATTCATATTATAGAATTAGAGGGGGGAAAAAAGTGACAGTTGTATTTTATAGTTACTCTGGAGCTGAATGAAGGACATGAACAAGGCCAAATGGTGAGTGAAAGCAATATTTTCTTTAGATGTGAGATCATTCTACTCCAGACACTTTTTTTTTTTTAAACTTATGCTGTCAAAAGTTAGCCAATCAGATCCATGCCAAGGCATCTAATTAGACAGTTTATTTTCCATAACTACAAAGGCCAATAAGAGCAGATGGTTCTCAGCACTTCAGAAATTTAAGCTGTTTCTTTCAAGTCCTCAGTGCAAATGCAGATGCCTAGCTTTATAGCCTACACTTAAAAATATTGATCTTGCCTATTAAATACTGTTTTTAATCTATTTGCCGAGTGTGGCCCACAAAACTTCTAATGCAACTTTCTGCATGAAGAGACTCAGTGTCAGTACAGAATCTTTTTATAGCTCCGTGCTGTTTGGCATTTTTTCCCCGAGAGGGTGGGTATGTTCCTCAGCCAGCACTTAATAATGACAGACAATTGTTGAGTGAGTCCTCAACAGTAAGTACTCTCTTGAGTGTTGTGGTGGTGTCACTTGTATGACACTTGTCAGTTGGCGACATTGAGTTAGAGCAGGGTGTCATTGAGACTGAGGCTGGCACCTCTGAGAGAACCGTGGTGGCAAGAGGCCGTGGAAAGGATTGAGCAACGCAGGTTTCAGGGCGCTCGAATGAGTGGTGAGGGAAAGAAGGAGGTGGGGTAGTAGTTGAAATCAGTATCAAGGCAAGCAGACCTATTATTTAACTAATTTTTTTCTGCCAATAAAGAAGAAAAAAAAAAATCATCAGATGCTTTGGGTAATGTTCCACCCCTGGTTCTGATGAGTTTCCTGTTTGCTGTTAACCTTCCTTGTGTGATGACCCCAGTTTTGGCTTGGAAGGTTTCTCCCTGTCTCTGTACTGCTGCAGTTATATTAGTTCCACAGTGACAGAGCCCAATGATTCAGGTGTGCTGGTGCAGGGAGGAGCAGGGTACAAAAATTACTGTCTTGTATTGCTTCTGGTGAAAAAATTTCTGTATCACATTGGAACTTGAAATAGTGCTTTTAAATTAAGCAAGAGGAAAGTGAATTTCTAGCATGGATACCTTTGAATGTAGTGTATCCTGAAAACAGAAAGTTGTCAAGCTTTTAATATTTCCTTGATATCTTGTCAATACCGTGATAGTTATAGATGTTGTTCAACATTTAGGTCGCACGTAAGGAATCACAAACTTGGCATTGCTGTATCCATTGCTATATCAAGTGAGACAGAACTTCAAGTTTTTAGTTGGTTTTTTTTTTTCAGTGTAACTTGTGCAGCTATTTGAGTACTTTTCTTTGTTTTTCTTGCAACAAACCAGAGAGAATTGTGACAAAACCCTCCCAATGTTTAACATTTGCCATCATCTCAACAATTCTTTTAACAGGATTATTGAAACTTACAGCAAAGTACTAGGAAGATATAGCAAGTTCCAGGACTGTCTATAGGGGCAGGTGACCTCATAAGTGTTTAGCACTGTATACAATGAATTTTATCAAGCTGTTTGGTTTGCACAAAGTAGCCCAACAGTGAATTGCAGTTGTTCATTGCTTGTTACTAAAGGAGGCCCCTGGCCTCTAGTTGTTCTTTATTATATCCCTAAAGGTTGCATTCCTTTCACTTTCTTAATAACCATTTAATTATTTTTAAATAATAAGAAGCTGCACCTGCCTGGTATTGTTAGGAGAAGTGCTTCAGTCTGTTTTGGAAAAGGACAAGGGTCACTGTCTTAGTGTGAAAAATTGCCTCAGAAAAGTTCTTCTTTATTTATATTATGTTTTTGTTATGGTTTGCAGCTTTCAGGGAAAGGTATCAATTTCATCCTTGTCTATTTCCGCTTTTCACTCTGAGAAAGAAGACAAAATTCAATTTTGAGCCTTGGTGGCTTTTCTAACTGTTGTATCTCAAGAACGTGCTGTTAACTAACATGTACTGGTTGGGATGGATCTCCAGTAGGATTGTGAATGGCATACCTTATCTGGGCCATGATGGGGGATTTTCTTCAGCTCGGGCTTCTGCTTGATAGTTGCATGCTATCATTTTATACATGGGCATATTCCTTCAAGCTAATAAAGCAGCTGTTTGCTATGCATGACCTGCTCTGTAGTGTGACTGACTGATAACTGCAGCATTTTAAACCTGGCACTATGTTATCAGACCTGCTGCCAGGTCCTGGTTATTTCTCATAAGCATTTCTTGCCACTGGAACTTCAGATGGATGGAAAGTAATTTTATAGAGTCATTGCAAACTTGTGGGATGTAAAGTGTTGGGATTCATCACAGCCAAGGCATTGCCTACCAAACTTATGGATGTGGAGATATGTGTTTATATGAAAGCCCCCACAAAAAGTGCATTCCCCATGGTACTGTGTCAGTCTGTCTGTATCAGATATGAAATCACTTCAGCTTTACTCTTTGCTATAAAGAAATTTATCTAGCTGCTGAGAGACTTTTTTTTTTCCCCTCAAATATAGATACCTTAACGTGAGGCAGGTAAGATTTAGTTTGGGAAATATAGGATGGCTATATTCCTGTCTTTGATGGAAGTGTGTTATTGCTTTTCATGGGAGCTAGGTCTATTTTGTGCCTTAAGGAATAAATCTCTTCAAAGGCATCCTTATGCATCTTTAAGATAAAGAGTGGACTTGGTAAATCTGATTCAGTACTGCTGTTAGAACATCTGAACAATATTGAAAAAAGCATTTTTCCCATACCAGGTTGTCTTAAAGTCCAAAAGAAACACACTGAAGAAACCACCTCTTTGCTCTGACATTCTACCTCAGATGAGATCTCCAGAGTCTGGGTTCCCTGAACTATAAAAGCAGGGAAATGTGTGGCAGTGTATTCTATACAGGGAAGCCTGTCTGTCTTTTCCAGGCCACACTTGTTTAGAAGGGCTTGCGAAGTTAAATGTAGGAGTTACTGGTTCACTGAGGAAGACAAAGATGAAGGAAAAAGGTGTTTCCTGTATGGAAAGTATATCACATGTGTGTTTATCTCTTGTTAAGCTGTTTATTTTCTAGTATATGGAAGTGTTTTAAGAATATTTATTGTATTTTCCTTGGAAGAATGGAACTACTAACTCATACTTTACCAGGGATGACTTTTTGTGGTGTAATGACCTGTTTGTTTATGACTGCTAAGACAGGTATGTTGAGGGCAATAAAGTTTCTTTAGTAAACTCTTTCACTTTAATTGTCTTAGCTTATGCAGATAATCAATAAAACAAGAAAACATGTTAAATAAGATGTAAAAAGCTTACAGTGATGCTCTGTTCTTATTGGTGAGAGCTTCTACATAAATTTTTTCACTTTAGCTGAAATAGGAAGGATCTGAGTATGTTTCCCATGAAACATGTGACAGTAATTGAAGCAATGAAAATTACTATGATTCACCATTTTTTTTATGGTTTCTGTGTATTGTTTTCCTCGTAATACTACATCAGCCTCAGTAGGCCCCACATCCACTCTCAGACCAGGTATTTTTTAGAGACAAGCATTACATCAGAAGGACTTCTCTGGAAAGAAAGTGGAGAAAGAAACATGGTATCAAGTTATGAAGGCACTGAGAGCTCTTTGGGAAAAATCAACGATGTGCTGAAATGGAGACACGTGTGGCTTCTGTATAATGACTTTTTCTTGTCTTTCACTCTGTTCTAATGTAAAAATAACAAGTTTTGAAAGGCAAGCTTGAAAAATAGCGCATTGGTTCTATTTAGTAGTTTACAGTGATGGATAAAGCAAGGTGCCAATAAGTAAGTAGCAGAGAGTAGGAGAATACAGAATAGAAGCTGTATATGTGCATGAAGAATCTACTTGCAGTATGTAAGGCATGCAGCCTAAACCTTACCTTACATAGGAGGAAATTCTTTAACTTATGTAGGCAAATATCCTTCGTTTGTTACCTTACTGTGTATCTTGCACATGCTGAAGGCAAAGACCTGTAGGGTATGTGGAATGTAATACACTCATAAGCAACACTGGCATCATCCTATTAGGGACTTTCTGGAAAATCTAATACCAAAGTAAAAATACAAAGTGGAACAGCAGTAGATGTTCTGTGAGTATGAAGGGCTGTTACAGAGGCAGGCATAATTTGCCTTGTGATTACTGTGCTCTAACCCAAATATCATGTTTGCCCTGCTTTTCTGGATGGCATGTTCTTGACTAGAATGGATGGAGAACACCACACTGACGATAAAATAATTCAGTTTTATGTTCCCTGTAAGTGTAGGTAATCTTATAAGAAGTTAGTGTCAAAGACTGAGATTCAAAAGTTTGGATGATTTGACTTCCGACTGTCCATTATCACATACTTGAAACTGGTTTTATTTGCAGGAGTTCCAAGTGCAGAGATAAATATTTTTATTTTCAAAACTTGTAATGCATGATGAATCTTGAAGCTCCAGCCAATATTAATCTCATTTTGCTGCGAGAACCATTGTCATGTTGAAAAGGTTCCAGTTCGTGCTGTTTTTCATTATAACTCTTTGAATTCTAAGAGTTGCAGTATAAAATAATTATAGTAATTTGAGGAGTCTTAGTATGTGAAACAATGGCCTTCTCAATTGCCTTATGGTTGCTGGGAAAATGAAATGAGTAACGTATCTGTTTGAAAAACATTTTATAGAATGCGTCTGACCATGAAAGAAAAAGTAGGAAACAAACATCACTTCTTTTTAGACAATAATGTCTATTTTTTTTCTCTTCAGTGAGAAGTAATTCAGTTTGTAGTCAGTTACTAGGTGGCAGATGTTGTACAGACGTAGAACAAAGGCAGGATCCCTGTCCCAGGGACTCTATAATCTGTGTACAAACAGGCAGCAGGTGGGTGCAGCAGATGTGTAAAACCAGAACAATGAGATGAGAGAGGTCAGCACTGGTAGGATCAGATCTGGCTCTGGGTTGTTCAGGTTTAGATGGTATTGTGGTGAATGGCTGTTTGGGAAGACTTGGAGGAGTATAAAGGGTTGTTCCAGAGAATCCTAATTTACTTATGCTGCAAAAACGTTATTAGCAATTCAAAGCAGAATTCAAACACAGGTTTGACATTCTGTTTCCTCAGATCTCTTTGTGGTTTGAGATAGAGCTTTATGGAATGACCTATAAGATTAACCATCAGTGTCTCAATGCTAGGAATCATTTAGATAAGATTGCAGCATGCTTCTAATAATGACATAATTTGCAGTTCTTACCTGCGGCTGTTTGTGGTTTATCTTTTCTGAAGTGTGCAGTCTTATCTGTCATGCAAAGTTTGTGTTTCTGAATTAATATACAAAATCTGGTCAATACATAATGGGATTGAAGAATATCACATGTTTAGTTATTCTATTATTGTGGCCAAAATATATGGTAAATTGCTTATTATCACATTCTGTCTTTTTATGCTGAAATTCTTTGACTCATTCTCAGAAGTTTCATCCTCTTTTCTGTCTTGTCCTCCTTTCTCTTGCCATTAGACCTCCTTTCCATTACTTGCTGTAATTGAGCTAACTTTCCCTGTAAACAGTGGTCATACCTTATATTTTTACAGAGTAATTAGAGTATTCACAAAATTTATTTTCACTTATAGCTAGAAAGCTGTCTATTCCATCTATTCAGTATTTGTAACACACCTTTAATAGCACAGAAACATATGCTGTCTAAAACTGCTACACAACTTGGTGATAATGCCTTTCAGTACTAATAGGACCTTTTAGCTTTGGATTTTCATGCTAAGATATGTAAAATCTATAAAAAGCAAGCTGTAAGAGGCCAAAAAAGGGAAGTATCTGCTACTGTCTCGGAGTTGGCTTTGATGCCTTTTTAAAGCTGCGATGAGTTTACAGTCCTTTTTCCATGTTGTATAATCAGTGTCACCACTCAACACAAGCTGCCTATTGCAAGATATTCAGCATTGAAATCTCAGAACTATGGGTTGTTGGAAGTTGAGGGAGATTATTCAGGGGAAGCATCATTCCACATTTACTCCATTTTAATATTTTTTCTCTTGTTGGCTGCTGTTGTAGGGGAGATAAGACTAAATGAGCTTCTCTTCTGACCCACAGAGGCTGTTATGTTCTTACTCAGTGTACACTGATGGGAGCAGAAATATATTTTGCAGTTCTATGGGAATAGAGAGATGAAAACTTTCCTGTAATATTTTAATTTGGTGGTATTAGGATTACTCTGTCGCTTCACTAAACAGTAACTTGTTTTGCCAAATCTAATTGCTAATTAATAAATCTAGTTATTAAATGAGGGAAAACAAGGGAAATTAAATATTTTTGAACCTTAGAGACAGGCTTTGAACCCAAGGGTTCTGGTGTTAGGGGTGAGCTCTACGGTATGTTTGGGGAGTCCTTATTATTCCAAGCCTCAGTTTCTTGTCTGGAAAATATGCATAATATTATTTCTTCCTCACTTCCTTTGTTTATTGAGAGCTCAGATACACAGCTAGTTTTATTAGCCATGACTTCAAGTGGAGCCTGGAAGCTCACATTTTGTTATAACTGCTTATATTAAAGCAAAGTACTTCACCTGTTATTTAGGGCATACAATGTAATCTATGTAGAGTTAAGGAGTCTAAGGGCATGTTTCAAGGTATTTTTACAAATATTGAACCATATGCTGTAATTTGAATACTAAGTATTGGTTTTTTCCTGGGAGAAAATCCATGTATTCAGGTCAGCTCAACACGAATTTTATCTGAATAAAGACTTCAGCACTAAGTCCAAGGGGACATTTTCCAAGAAAGAGGTTACTGGTGTAATCACAGGTTGCAGGATTAGGACCTGCAGGTAGAAGTAGTCAGGCTTTGTAGTTGAAATGGAGCAATAGTTTTAATTCTGTATTTCTGCACTTTTACTACTGATTCTAAACTCTAAAGTTTCCTCAATATAAGCTTTTGGTGGAGTTTATTAAACATATGCTAACAGTCACTGCACAATCTATTCTTTTTTGCCAGATTCAAATACAGACACCAAGCAGCAAAGCATGAGTGACTGCTTTTTTCAAGTCTAACAGCAGTAAAAAAGAAATAAAAATCTGGTAAACCTCTTTAAGTACTCATTTACACACAGTTTTAGCCTGTGTGGGAGAGGCTTTTGTATTCTGTCTCTGCTTACCTGTGTACATTTATATTGGCACTTAGAAAACGGAATTCCCACTCAACCCAGCGCCAGGGCTTTAAACGTATTTGCAGTTTTGCACACAATTGGATATATTGGTATCTGACATGACATTAAATTACTTTTAGTGAGAGTAACAGCTGAAGCAGATTGCTACCATGTTGTGATTACTGAGAAGTTTTTAGTTTTTATTTTATAATAGCCAAAACTTATAGAGCATGCCAGGGTCTGTATCAGTGCCTTGTCCATAAAATAAGGCAGAAATCTTATTATTCCTTTAGGGATTTTTTCAGGGTTTCATTATGTATTCTTACCACCTTTATTCTGTGTGGGTGGATTTTATAATGCCTTTTCAGTGGTACATGATATTTATATTCCAGTCAGCACCTACACCGTGCTCAGCTGCTCTGTTGCAGCTGGGGACACTGCAGAGGAATTATTGGGGCACTGGGCTGTTGGAAAACCTGGCTGAGGACATGACAGGAGAAAAAGCTGCAGTTGAGGGATTTTTTGGTTCTGAAGTATTATTGGAGAGAGCAGTGAACAGGGTCTTAGGAGAGTTGGGCTTCTGACGTGCAAAATAAATAAGACAAGCAACTGGGAAAATGAAAATGAGAATCTCAGCTGGGAGACATTTCTTACTTCAGTTTTCCCAGCTACCTCTCCCAGCAGCAGTGCTACTTAAAGAAGTGGGATGTTGTTCCGAGGGTGGGAGGAGAAGAGTGTAATGTGAAGGCAGAGGCAGCTTACTAATGCAGAAGAAGCTGTCAAGCTTCATAAATTTAAATATCTGCTCCTAGTTTTGGTTAACCTTCTACACATACATGGTGTATGCAAACAGTGACTTTGGGAATCTCATGTGCTGTTAATATATAAACATAATATCTTCTAGAAGCATTCTTTTCTCACAGAAACTGTCACTCATTGCCTCTTTATGCTTGATGTTATTCAAATTGTGTCTAATGCTACAGTTTCTTTGGAAGCTTCTATTCAGCAGAAGAGATCCTGGAAATGCTGGATTACACTCATGTGACCTTCAGACTGCCTGATTTGTATTTCAAAATGAAGAAATTATAAACTATACTTATTTGGAGGGGACCCTCATCCCCCCCAACCCTCTTCTGAAAGTAATGCTACTAATTGAACAAGGGAAAAAATCGGCATTCAAAAAAGTTTATTCAGCGAGAATTGATTTACCAACTTTGCCTTCTGTAGATTGAAATCCCACTAGTGAAAGTCTTCTTCAGTATCTGCGTAGCACGTTGGTTTAATAGGGCACCAAGAATTTCTGCTTTCTTTGAAAGATCTTTAACAGGGCTCCATGTATTGGGAAAATGTTGCTAACCTTGGCATAGGATGATCTGCATTTCAGTGGGAGGAGCTGTAGTGTGATGATAGATGTTCTGAATGCTCTCAAAAGGGAAGTGAGTTATTGTGAGAACTGTAACCCTTGTCATTCTTAAGCAGCTAAGAATGAGCCTTTATTTTGCAATGCTGTCAGCTTCATCAACTATTGTATTATGTGGGGTCTGTAGTTATGTTTTGGTTGATCTTTTAAAAAGTTTTTATTATTATTTTGAACTGAGATGTTTTTAAACTTATTTGAGTATTGGAGCTTCTATAGGACTGGTTTCTTTCTTTCAGTGGAGCGTGTGTGCCCAAATATCTTTTAAAAACTTGGATCCAGGTGCTTTTATGTTTCTTCAAGTTTTTGAATGCCTTTACAAATAGGGTTTAAAATGCCTATTTAGTTCTGTTCCACTCCCATCTTTAAGTGTGGAAGCACAGCAAACTACTGGAGTGTGTTCTCAGGGAGACTGTTGTGGCTGTCTCATCAGAGATGCCCTAGGGCCCTCTTAAAAGCTTACTGAAGTCGATGGAAAGAATCTCTTTAACCTTGTAAGCTTTTTATTTAGCCCATGAACTTGTCAGGCCTGTAGCTGTCACTTTATTTTATGTTTGTACAGTTTTGGGCACCACAGGACTATTCTTCATTGATCTCTGAGCAGTGTCACAGCAATAAGCAGTTAACTTAAAATATATATTAAGTTTTTCATTCATTATTTATCATCTCTCATTTCAGTTGTGGTACTCACTTTGTTGTACTTGTGTCCTAGCAATTTAGAGAGAGGCAGGCAGTAGAGAAGTTCAGCTTTCTGTTTCCACTCTGGTCACCTTTAGATTTTTGAGGTCACAAGGTTGCAGTTTTGGAAACCCATGAAACTATATTATCTCCTTTTATATAGGCTGGAATAAGAGCAGACTGTGGAATGTGTCATCTGCCTTGCAGTGGAATGGCCATTGGTTCTAAGAAAGGCATGAGTGTTGTGGGAATCTCCTGGAAGCAGACATAGGTCAGGCTCCTAGTCTGTGCAGCAGCATCTGGAGCAATGGGTGATTGGCCATGACTCCTGGACACTGCTACAAGATGTGTACTGTTCTAGAGAATATTGTCGTTGTTGGAAACAGTGTGCTGCAGCGGAGGGGATTTGGATCTAGGAAGCTGTTGTCATGCTGCTGCCCTGTAACAGGAGCAAAATGCTTCACCTTGGTTTCTCTAAGGACAAATGCTCCTTTCCTCGCAGACAGCAGGAGGAGTGGAGTAGAGCAGAGTGCTGTTGAATAATTAGTAGAAACTCCTGAACTCCCTCATGTTCTGGTGATTTCTCTGCAATGGTGAATGCTGGTCAGGGTGTTGGAGGGAATGAAATAAACAGCTGTGGGGGAAAGCCAAGTTTTATGCCCATGGTGCTGTAAGTTTTGGCAGCTTGTAGAGAAGATTGGTGTCTGTTATACTGTGTAGTAAGATAGGGAGAGAAGACTGAAAATCTAAGAAAAGGAAAACATATAAGGCAAGACCTCAAACAGTTCAATATGCATAAACTTACAGATTGTGCTGGAAGCAAGGGGCCAGACTCCAAAATGTTTGGTGTGTTCCTGGGCTATGTGCTGAAGTAGCTGCACATCTAGCTGACCTGACATGCAAGACTGTGGCTGAGGCTTTGTTGTGCTGGCAGGCAGTAAAGGCCCTTTCACAGGCTCAGCTGCCTCCTGGCAGTGGGATCTGGCTGTGAAGTCAATAAGGGTACATACATGCACAATCCAAATCTCCAATGGATTCAGGCCTAGGTCTTCCCCATAAGCAGGTAGGTCTTTCTTTCTGGATGAATTTTTGGCTCCCAGATCTTGTACATCTCATTCAGGCCATTGTGAGCATCCACAGCGTTAAGTGTCTGTGTACTGAACCACACATGTCCAAGCAGGTAATGCAAGAGGCTTGCACTTTACTTCTGCAGTAACTTTGCAGTGCTCAGCATCTATTTGTAACTTGAGTCTGACACAATCCCCTATTATGCATAATAAGGATGTTTCCATAATACCTTAAAAAACCCACTTGCTCAAAGTGCTGGAAAACCTTCATGCATACCTCCAAACAACGCTTTATTCAGGAAAGGAAAAGAGAAGCTGAAACAGTTCCTCAAATCTGCCAAGAAAGCAGTAACACTGTTTTAATTATTTGGAATTTCATGACTCTTGGGATCTGCTATCAGTGTTTTTTTTGGGTACCAGAGTTGGCAAGAGGGTTAAACAACTTAGAAGCCACACTGAGGTAACTATACTGCTTCTTACATGAGGTCTGCTTTTTCTTGGTCTAATTTACTATCCTACTTGTGGGAAATACTTGTTTTGCTATGATACCAAGTAAGTAATGTCTTTTTTCATGTGTTGGTCGTTAAATTTCTGGATATTTTTCTCTTTGCAGTTTCTGCATTAATTAAACATTTGACTTCTGTAAATGAGTTTAAGCTCAGGGACTCACTTTGTAACCTACTGCTCTCTGTAAACTGGACTTAAACAGACGCAATGTTAAAGGGCAGCTATCCTTAGACTGACTAAATACACAGCTATATTAAAAGTAGTGTTAGATGTTTGTGCTTATCTCAGAAAATGGAACTTATGTTAAATTACTTTTTAGTTTTTGATCCTCCTTTTCTATTTATGAACACCTGATCACAACTAAACTGTGGGTAAAGCTACCACATTCTTCCATTACATTCACCTGGCTTCTGCAGGGGCAAGAGAATTCAAAGCTTTTACATAAAAGTGAATGGTAAAACATGCCTGAAAATAGCCCTACTTTTGAAACAGTAACAAGACATAATGTTGGTGGATCTGGTAAATAAAAGCATGCATAAAACCCCACTGCTGTGCCCCCAGTTTTTCTCCCAGCTATAAAATTCCCTGAACTCCAGCAGGTGGCAGTGAGCAACAGTCTGAAATTTGAATGCTGCAAAAATGAAGGATAATTTCCACTGCCGAAACTGAAAAGATACTGGATTCATTTAGGAACTAAACGACGCAGATGTGGCAGGTACCTGAAAACATCTAAACAAATGAAACACATTTTTCACAGACTGGTAGCTTCTAAGTCTGCCCTCTAAGGTGACATCTTCCTGCTTCCTACATTGCCTCTATTTTCTTCCTGGGCAGGTGCTACAGTTTTATGCCTGTGCGCAGGCAAGGGTTGTTGGCTTTACTGCATAGAAAACAATTCACTGTGTTAGATTAATAGAAATGCAGAATGTGTTTTGAATAGCTTATTTTACATCTAGGCCTTTTTTCATGGAAGGCATAATGAATTGGAGTGGGATAGGCAATTTAATTTATTACAGCTGTCAGCCAGTACCACTACTGCACTTGATTTGTTTCGGTGCCTCTAGCAGATTGCTGCTGAGGTGGTAGTCATTACACTTCATTTTGGGAACTACTCAGGTGGGGAAAACATATAAAGGAAAAGGTTACTGGACAAAAGGGGAGCAGAGCTTCCTTTTCTATAGATGTGAGGAAAGCACTAGGAGACAAAGTTATATTTTGGTCAAGCCTTTTTGCACTAAGGTATACATTGAGCCTTTGTTTAATTATATGGCATTTGTGGTTAAATCAAGACAAAAATGTGTCCTATTGTTCCCTGGTATAGTTTACCTTCCTCTAAAGGGAGGAAGTAAATACTTTCTGAAATAAGCAAAACAGAACTGAGAACCAGGTTTACTAACTGATTTTGTTATTCATTTACTTATCAGTCTAAATATAAAAATCTAGGTCTTGGGTGCTACTGACAAATAATGACATCTGTGAGCGTGGAGGTTCATTTTCTGCTCTTCTCCACCTAGGGCATCTGGTCTTCTACTGAATGAAAGGGATTTTTTGTGTTTGAGGTGTCCTGAAAGGTCACTGATTTTTTTAAGGAACCACACAAACTCCTTGAGTCTTAAATTGCAAGAGACTGCAAGGTGAGACAAACTGCCTTGCAGATGTAGAGGGCTGTGATGGTCCCTCTTGCCTAATTGCAGCTGGATTAACCTGCCCTCCAGAAAAAAGAGGTGGGATTTCTTTCCCTTTCTGGACCCTTCCTGATAGTCAGTGTGAATGTACTCATTAGCCCATGCCATAAAAGGAGCCTACACCTGTTCTTGGCTAGAGTTCCAGTGTGCTTGAGCCATACTTGTCCTGAAAGAAGTGTGGCTTAGCTTCAAGGGATAAAGGTGAGGTCTAAAAGGTGAAGGAACATGCTTCCTTCTCTCCAGTCAAATTTAAGGAGGGAAATGGTGAATGAGATGTACTTAGCTTCTGCTTGTATGGTGCTGCTGTGGTAAAGGAAAGACTGCTGCACAATGATGCTGTTGGAAGTAAAATGATGTCCAGGACACCGCATCAGTAGAAGGTGGCAACCATAGCTGGAGCCCCCTTGAAGGGATGGTGAGGTGTGACTGAACTATGTGAGCGTAGTGTAAAACTTCCTGAAGTGAAGCGGTAGAAATATTTTCTTGGGTCCTTAACTTATATCTCTGGTGGTTAGAAGAGATTTTTATAGCTACATGTGTAGTCCTTCATGTAGAAAAAGATTTTACATGTGATTTTTGCAGATTAAATAGAAACAGAAAAAGATCCTGTGGCTGGAAAAAAGAGAGGACTTAGAGTAAATCCTTTCACTTTGGCATGCTAATAGCATTTTCAGTATTCTGGTTTTACTAATTTTCTCATTTATATATGCAAAAATGACAAAAGATGAAAAGGGTAAATCACTCAAAAACTTTCTGGATTTTTTGAATAAGATCTTTCAGGTTGATCAAAAGAAATGTAGAGAGGTCCCAGTGTGCTTTGGTTCTGTTACTTATTTATTGTCATGGAAAGAAATAAATATAAAATAAGGGAAATACCTAATCAAACAGCTTAGCTTACTACTTAGCAGTGCATTTGTTTTAATGAGGTTAGTTTGTTATTGAGAGGCATTGCTCCTGTGCTGTGTATCAATATAGATAATGTATTTATTGGCACCCTAAGGAGCTGGTTATGAATGTCAGAGAAGGGCAACCCTGCTACTTCCAAATGTAAATCGAGCAGTTGGTCCTAAGCATGTAACCAGAATTTACAGGTAGTGGAGGATTTAACATACTGGAAGTCCTTAGTCTTAAGGACTAAGTAGTAGCCCAGTAGTACCAGAAGTTCTTAGTCTTTCTGTAGGTGTACACACCTTTCCTGCCATGACCACCAGTGCCCTGAAGAAAAATCCTCCTTTTTCAACTCCTCTTAAAATTCTAGTTATATGCTGGGAGCAGTGAGAACCCTTCCTTTCTCTGCAGCTATCTAGCAGAATCCCTGCATTTGAGATGAATTAAGTTTCATATCATGGTATGAGAAAGTAACAGTGCTTTGGCTCCGTAACTCCAGATGCTGCTTTTTCAGTTGCTGGAGAGGTGGCTGCCTCAGGGACCTCTCCTGCCATCACCAGTGCCTCCTTCCTGAGCGATGGATTGAAAGGTGCCCTTTGCAGCTTCACATGTCAAAACAAACGAAGCAGTTTCAGTCTTTGAATACAGCAGCCAGTCTGAATGTAAAGATAAAAGTGAATTATGAAAAGATGACTTATGCCACTAAGGTCATTGTGGTGAATAGAACTGAATATTCTTTATGTAAATTGTGATACTGTAAGAAGGACAATGAAGAGCCCAGCTCCTGTGGTGTACCTGTGTGATTCTGGCAGGGCACTGGTGAAATCAATGTATCACTGTGTATGTGCTAATCCAGCACTAAACAGAATTTGGATGGAGTTACACTGAGAGGAACTGATTTATGTGAGCTTCAAACACACCTAGGTGATCTGTGTTTAAAATTTTTATGGAATTCAAGTTTTTGGATGTTGTGGAGAGAGCAGGCTTTAGCACCAAGTTGCTATGGATTAAAAAAACCACTTTGAAACACAAACCCTAACATTTTGTTAGATGTTCTGTCCCATGCATATGTTCCCACTGCAGTAAGCTGGAATTTTTTTCCATGAATTTACTGTCAGTTCCATAAAACTGTCTTTTGGGAGCTGGTGAGATTATATGGGTGGTATTTTGGACTTTTTCAAAAGTGGAAGAGTGCACTCTAACCTGGCTGATCAGTGAAGTGGCATGTGAGGAGACTGCAAGGTGATGAATCCTGTGAGAAGGTCTAAATACAGGGAAAATAATAGAAGTAGAAAATTTGACATCTTTTATATTCTAAAAGAAAACAACACATTTTAAAAATTTGTAATTAAAAAAGTATTAAAAGTCTTTTAGATACATCCAGAGCTTGCATTTTCAGGAAAATTAAAGACAATTATTTTCTTTGTAAGCTTAAGAAAATATTTTTATATGGCAGCTTTTATACAGGCAGTTTCTAAGTGGGTGCCTGTCTTGGGGTGACTTTATGATGTGTATCCCCTATCGCTGTTCCATGCCCAGAAATTAATTTTGTGCCTTTCTGTGCCTTTAAACTGAGCCTGAGAGGGGGGAGAAGAAAAAAACCAAGCGCACTTTTCAAAACAGTTGTTCAAGGACACAGACACGCTCCTCTGCGTCCTGCTGCGGCAGCAAGAGCGGAGGAAGCTCCCTTCCTGCTTTTCAGCCAGCTTTCGGCTCCTTTTCTCTGGAGGGAGACAGAGTTGAACTTTGTTTTCCTGGGACTTTGGTTTTTTCCCTTCTTCTCTTCTGGACTGTTTCAACATCGGAACACATCAGGGGAATTTTCCACTGAGGCACCCCGGAGGTGGGCCCATGACCCAGCTCCGAGGAGGAGGAGAGAGACCACACCTACAGAAGGACTTTGAAATCTTCCCAGGTTTCTCTCCACAGCAAGAGGTTTCATAATTTAGCATTATTATTCTTTTCCTGTGTGTTTGTTAAATAAATAGTTTTTATCTCTTTCCTCTGAGGAAAATTTCTTTTTTCCTGAACCTGGTGGGGGAGGGGTGATTGTAACCTGCCTTCTATCAGAGGACATTTTCCTCCAAATTTGTCCAAATTGGTACAATGCCTAACACAGTTGAGCAGGTCAATTTTAATTTTCTTCTAGAATTAAATTAAGAAAAAAAAATTTAAAAGGTACCTTGATTTATGACTAAATTGCCTATCTTACTTCTGTCCCTCTAATTTCAGCAAAAGGTTTCTGACTCACAGTAGTCAATAAATGCAAAAATTACTATCATCTTTCTATAGGGCCAAAGCTCTTCATTCAGTCTCTGACTTGATAGAAACTTAACATGCCTGTTGCAGTGAGTCACTTGTCTTTTGAGTCTTCCCAGCATGTTTGTTTTGCACTGACACAACCCGAAAACCTTTCATCTTATCCAGATCTCCCATGCTTGCTAAGATTTTTCACTGCAATTGCAGGCTTGGTCTTAGGACAAGGACTGCATTTTGGTGTGGATGGAGCAGGTTTCTATTCAATTTCCGCTTTGGAGTGGTGTACATGAGACATTTTTGTTTCTATCATTGTTTATCACTTCTGTTGAGCTCTTTGGTAGTCCTGTGTCTTTCACTTAACTTCATGCATCCAGCAATATAAAACTGAGGAGGCAGGATCCTGCACAACATTAGCACTGAATTGCAGCAACATAGATCCGTAAGCTTCTAGTCATCAAAAACCTGTATTTTCAGCATATAATAAATTTTTTTCTTTGAGAACAAGAAATCTTAATTTAGCACCTTCTTGAATTAGTATTTGAAAGATAAAGGAGACAAGTAATACTGAACAAAATATTTTTTTGTCTATGTTAACAGAAACGTCATGTTTTGGTTTATTTGATCTTGAGACTGTTTGTAGGTAGAGATAAATTACAAGAGTAAGTTTAGACACACTGCTCACTGAGGAAGCCAAGGACTGATTGGAGATGCTGCAAGCCTGTCACTGCCCTGCTGTGAGCAGCTGCTGTATCTGGATGAGGAAGACACAGATGCTTTTGTTCTTCAAGTGTTTTAGACAGTTTATCCTATAAAAGAGTGCTGAGCACCAGAATGTGTTTGGAGATGCTTCTGCTTTTTCTAGTATTTGAGAAATAGTGATGGGATAGGAATGACTCTGGAGCCCTTAGCATGGGTTCTAATTAAAAAGATGCTTGGATTCCAGTCCAGTGAAAAATGACTTATGTATCTGGCAATTTGTCAGAATTTGAGAGTATGGGCTCCCAACTCATACCACTGGAGAGTTTGCCTTGCTCCCTGAGCAGGGCTGTACTCCTTTGAGTTGTTTCTTTGTATACAGTCCTTGGTTTAAAAAATTAAGAAGTGAGACACAAGGTCATGAATAACACAAACTAGCTTTCAGAGAAGTAGCTGTGTGGTTTGCTTAATTTATCTTTTAAGAAGGTGGGAATTTGTATGGAAGTATTAGTGTCTTTCTGGAGTCAGCTGCAGTAGCTAGAGTCTATTTGAGGGTCTGCTGAATTTGCTGCTCAATAGAATTACAAATATTGTGAAATGAACATCTAAGAGAATTTAAATAAGTAATCTCATGTTAAATGCTTTCTGAATGGTCTGATAGGCTGGTTGGGCTCAGGTTGTGTGAAGAAACCTGTAGTACATGGCAAAATCCACTGTGCTGTTGTCTGGCTGAAGTAGTATTTTAGTGATGGGTTTAGATGATGAGCAGATAGGGGGAGGAAGTATTGAGTATCAGAGAAGGATGGTGAGGTGAATCCAATCAGATTTTATTTTCTGTTGGTCACAGTTTTGGCCCATCTGCTACTCTCATAAAAAGAATAGGTTGGCTGCAGATGCATGTGTTGCTGTAATTAACAGTGCAGTGTGATGTGAAGGATTTAGTCAAGTGCAGCAGGACGGATGCCAGTCAAGCTTGGCTTTTTTGGCTTGCTGACATCTTATTGCAAGTGACACTTTCATTAGCTCATTTATTGCACCACTACTTCTATAAGTGATTGTCAACTAGGACAATACATCAGGCTGTTTACGGCAGCAAGGTGAGTCAGGATTTTTTTAGCCTTCTCCCTTCTTGTGAGGAAGGCTGACAATCAGTCCCAGCCCATATCAGATTGATGGCTGCATTGAAACCATTTCCTGTCACTTTTAAACTGATGTGGCCCCTGGATGGCAAGAGGATTGAGTGGGCATAGGAATTGATGGCACTAACTCTCCAGTGGGGCTATTTACGCATTTGCAGATAAGCTGCTGTTGACTGGTTTTAGGAGTAATTTTATATCTCATGTTTGAATTACTCAGCTGCTTTTTGCCAGAGGCTTTTTCCTGTAGTTAATTATAGGATTATAATTGCCAATTAAGTGATAAGCCACAAAAGAGCTTGTATTCCTGAACTGCTGGTGCATGTATTCACAGTATTGTGCAGCACAAGTAGCACAGCAAGTGACATAGGATGCTTATGGGTGCTTTGTATAAGACCTATTTTTTTTTTTCCTAGAATATAATGTGAATTTAAAAAAGACAAGATGTGGAAAGGAGACAGGATTTCTTTGTGTACATGCAATTACAAATGATAACACAAACAGGAGGAGGAAAAGAATGATTTTTATTTTCTTTTTTTACCCCCCCCACCCCCCC
>VZTI01005622.1:773426-787733 GCA_013397865.1 Struthidea cinerea | reverse complement strand
CCCCCGCCCCCCGAATTTTTCTTCCTTCCCCTGCTCTGAGTCAGTCCTTCCTTGTGGTTTAATTTCAGTTTGGGCCACCTGGGGCTCAATTCTGTTCAAAATACTCTGTTAAAGTGGATGTGCTACATCATTCTTAGGTTAAATTACACTGGTAAGGAGTGAAAGTAGTAGAGGCATTGTCTTTAAATCATTCTTTTTGTCCTTTACAGATCTGTTGCAAGAGCTCAGCTGAGATGCTCCAGAACAAATTAAAATTGACTGTTGTCTAGCATCAAAAATAGTGTGATTTTGCTGAAATGTTAATTCTAAATTTGTTTCTTATCCAAGGCAGCAGAGCAATTTGACTGAAGTATTGCATTGGAGGAACATGGCCTTTCTTGATTGTTTTCATAGCACAAGATGGGAAAATAGCTTTCCTGTCCTCTAAATATTTTAGACTTGAATATGTGTTAATCTGCTTGTTGATCACAAAGAGATGTTTTAACTTGACAGAAGATGTTAAGGGAAAACTTAGTTGTGAGAAACTTGATAGAAATGAGTTGCATTTTGTGTGTGTACAATAATGAGGGGTGGGGTTAGGAGAAGCTTTGTCATTCAGAAAAGTAGAAATTTTTTTGTCTGCAAAAAAGAAAAATAAGCAGGCATCTTTTATTGAGGTGGAATGCTTCAGTTGCTTCACTTCATTATGAGCAAAATCAATACTAACAAAGCTAAGTTGTAGTAGTGTGACAATAAAGTCTCATCCTGATTTAACAGCCAGCCTTCAAAGGCAGGATACCAGGTTAAAGGCCCTCTCCATTTGTGCAGACTGAAGAAATGTACTTGAGGCAAGAATTTATTCTTAAGTTATGGTGTTAACTATCTGATCAAAGGATTATTGCTAGTCCAGTCACAGTACTAACGATATCCAAATTGCCTTATTATTACAGCTTACTTGCAATGATAGTATAAATAAATATGTGCAAACTTTGTCATCTCAGTTTTTGGCATTTCCCTTTATTCCCATGCTGCTTTAGCTCCTGAGTTAATTTTTCTGAAAGGAAGAGAAGATAGTTTTACAATGAATTGTCAGCACACTGAGCCCTTTGCGGAGGGAAATGCGATGATGGTTTCTTCCCCTATGATTTTGCATTTTCTTTGGCTTCTTTTTGTGTAATTGCTGAAACAGTCTGCTCACTTGCTTTTCCTCCAGTGATTTGTAAGTGACATTGTATTGAAGAGCTGTTATTTTTGTTATGTTTTACATATGATGGATGTTTGTTCTTTGGTACTCCCCAAACAGGTTTTACCCAGCTCCTAAACTTGCATGCATATAGCGACCATAAATCAATCTTTTGTGATTTGTTTTTGTAGTTCTGTGGTCTCCATTGTCATTCTGTGGTTGCTGTTTCAAAGCCTCTGTTCTAATTTTCACCCTCTATTTTTGGGCTGGTACAACATCTGTTTTTCTTAGATGTCACTCAGGCTGAGGTTAACTGATGTTCTGTGAGCACAAGCAAGTCTTGTTTCAGTTCTTGGGTCACTAAGAGTTCACTCTAAAAATAAGAGCTCCACTAGAAGACCCACATGAAAGGGACAGAGGCACAATGCTGTGGTAGCTCCTTGCTACGGATAATCTAGTTATGCCAGTATCATTGCTATGTTATAGAAACTGCAACAATAAATACTCGTAAAATTGTAGTGGCTAGGCAGTAAGAATTATTATTTTAATATATTAGTGTGACTGTATGCTTGGAAAGTAGGATATAAAAGATGAAAAGTCATGTCAGAGGATGTGCATCTGTGGAGTTTACTGAAGGGCACGTGGATGATTTTGCTGTGTCAGCCATCTTTATTATGCCTTATGAAAAGTAATGCATAAGAAAGAATTTGATTTTAGCAATAAATTTTAGCTCTCCTTCTGGACTTCATTTCTAAGATTCTGTGATTTTTTTTTTTATTGTGACTGGTCAGAAACAAGCCTTGTAGATGTAACTCTAACATCAACACTGCTTTGGCATGAACCAAGAATTTAAGACAGTAAAATTTACAGTTTGACTCAGACTAAAAAGGTTTTTTATTCCTGCAGTGCATGGCAATTACAGAATGCATCTCTTGACAGGGAGAATATTTTTCCTTGGTATTTTCACCAACATCAATATATTATTACCAAAAAAAAAAAAAATCCTTTACTTTCCTAAACTTTTGTTTAAATTAAACAACATTTTCTAAGCAAATGTTTTACTGTGAAATTCTTGTCTTGTCTAGGTTTTGTGCATCTAGAATCAGTTGAATACCTGTTAAAGGGGATGCAAAGATATCCAGGAGCTTCAGAGAGCAATTGAGTGAGCATTTGAATAAATCAGGTGTGTGGATTTCAAAGGTCATAAACATGTACCTTTTTTAAGTGGCCAGAAAGCTTTATAGGCTCTCGGGCCTCTGCTAAACAGTTCCATTTCACAGCCAGGCAGATAAATGCTCTCTGCATTAGAACAGTTAAATCTGAGCGTGGAAAACTAAGCACAATTTCTGTACTGTGGAATAATGAAGTGGTATAATTCCAGTTAGATAAGAGTTCCTTATCACCAGGTTCTGAGGCCTGGATTTTAAATCAATATACTGCTGGAACTGAGAGCAATGCAGGCTAGTGCATTTTAAATGCTTTGAGGAACTGTTTTTGGAAGACAATATTGATATCACTTACCAAAAAAGTTTAACATAAACACAATTCTACAAAGAGAATGAAAATCACAACTTCTATGACATCTTAAACACAAATGCTGCCTACTTTTCTCTTGTTTCACAGGTGTGGTTTTTCTTTTTCTGTCTTATCAGTCATGTTTTCACTATTCATACAGATCACATGCTTCCTGTGCAGGTGCTGTGCATTTTGGCCCTAAGATTGCTTTCAGGCCAAGAAGTTTAGTATTGGGATCTTATCCCATGAGTTTGCATATTTACATGAATCCGGAGTGAGTCTGAAAGAACTAACAAACTTTATCCATCACATCAGGGGGTCATCTGCATCCACTCACACAGCTGGGCATTGCCACAAAAAGGGCTCTTACTGGAGAACAAGATCCTTTCCTGGTAAGGTGTAACATTGAGGCTGTAGCTCTGACTAATAAGTGGAAGGTTAGAGCCACAGTTGTTCCCATTGTGAGACAACAGGAAAGTTACTAGAACTTAATTTAGAGCATTCCAATGGGGAAATATAAAAATGTAAATGTTAGAGGCAACTGAAAGTTTATATATTCTCTTTTCTAATGATCCCATCTTATGTTGGTCACTTTGCATGGGACTACCCAAATGCCCAAAGTGTATCTAGTATTGCAGTCCATGTGAATTTCAGCTCCTTTTGTGTTTTTATCAGAAGGGAATTTTAATTTTGGTATTGACTTTGGTTTATGTGTATCTGCTCTGTTTAGGAGTATGGCTTTTGATGTGTAGGATGACCTGAGCCAGAGCACTTGTAGAGTGTCAGATGAGCTATCACAGTTGTGTGTTCCAGCTCTGCAGAGCCATGATTCCAGCTGCAGATTTGGCACACCATCAGGATGATGAGCAATAAGGGCTTGTTTCTTTTGATTTCTTACTGTAGGATACCACACCACTGGGGGAATAATAGATTTAAAAGCCAACAGGAAACCCTGTGGTTGTCTATTCCACCTTGCATGGCAGAGGTTACGATGTTTAAAAACTGATAAATCGCATCATGAGAAGAAAAAGCCCACGGGCTGCCAAACCTGGGGCTTGTCATGGTCACTTGATGCACTGGGTCACTGGCAGTGAGTTCATGTCCCTTGCTGGATGCCTTTTGCTTTGTGCCTGATGCTTCATTATTGCTTTATTGAGCCAATGGCTCTGTGCCATTTTCAGGCATGTGAAGTGTAGTATTATTTTATATTCTTAGTATAGGTGGGGATGAAATAAATAAATGCTTGGTTGGTTTGTCATTTTCATCTTTCCTGTTCCAAGTCTTATTTTGCCTATAATTTTATTCTGGGCATTTTTATTCTAGCAATGAACTAATGACATAAAAGAATAGTGCTTTGGCATTGGCTGTTGGATGTCACATAAATTGCATTGGGAAAGGAAAAGGTTTGGTGGCAAACAAAACTCAACCCTTTGGTGACTAGTGCTAGTATGAAATACTTAAAGGATGTTATGGAAATAAATACTTTTTCAAAATTGTACCTCACCCAAACCTCTGCCCCTAAAACCAAACATTGAACCCCAGCAACCTCACCAAAACCAGAAAATAAAAACTCCCACAAACTCCAGGCTTGAAAGATATATTTTTAAAATATTTTCTTTCATCAGATAAAGAGTGCTTCATCAGATTTCACTGAGGAAATGAGCTTACCAGGTAAGAAGTCAGATGGTTACTGCAAACCAGCATAGCATCACTGACCTTGGTTGTCAGTGGTTGCTTTACTCCCTCTTGCTATGATATGATAGGTATTTGCCTTGGTGTAAGCTGCAGAGAGAAAGATGTTTGTTTGGGATTCAGCTTATGTATCACTATGGAGGAATTATTCACTGATGTCCTTTTTCTGGTGTGAGCATCATATCAGTTACTCCAAAGATTTGCACAGAACTATGTTGTTGGTGATGGGGATCTGTCATGGGCAGAGGACACCATTTGAGTGGAGTTTGCTCTAAGAGTGGGGCCTACACTCATCCTCAGTTCCATCTATCTCAACAAGAATTTTGTTGCAGACTTAAAATGAGCCACGATCACATCTTGCAATCGCGGACAAGTGTGTTGATTAAAGGGAGCCACAGTTTGTAAATAATGTTCAGTGTTGTCAAACAGGCAGCATTTATTAGCCAGACATTTTCTTTTCTGAGCAAACTGGAGAGGAAATCTCGTGTGCTGACAAGTCTGTGAGGCATTCTCTATGGCAGGGAAGCAGATGGCCAGAGCCGCGTGGGCTCGCGATGCTGAGAAATGGGTGGAGCGCGCCAGTGGGACAGGCAGGGGGAGAGACAGCAAGCCTTGGCTGCCTTTGAATGACAAGCAACTGGAGCTGGAGCGTGTTTAGCTCCTGAATAAAATTGTCCGTATTTCATGAGCAAGAATGGCTTTTATAGGAAATTTATGTTCTAAAGCATAGGAGTGTAAAGGAATTGAGGGATCTACAGATGCTGCAAAAGAGTAAAAAGGCATTATGTCATTGGCATAAATTGTGAGTAAATTTATTGTGCATTCATAGATCAGTGAGAATTCTTTGGCTGAAAAGATCTCATTACCCCAAAAGAAAACTGCACAAAAAGGTGCTATGTTGGTGAGAATAACTTTTTTTTTGTCAGTAATTTAATTTCTTATTCCTTAGTTCAGTTTTCAAATAAAACATTTTTCTGTTACATAATCTAATATGATTTCTCCCAATTCATTAACAAGATTTTGAAGTTAAAACACATGTATCTCTTTCTTACTAATATGCAAAAATAACATTTTTTTCATCTTTAAATGAGAATTATTTTACATGTCAAATATTTAGAAGTGGGGGAAATTTATTGTTCCTCCTTAATTATGTCTGAAACCCAGAATAATGCAATTACTTGATAAAGGTGTTAATTTAGCAATAAATATACTTATATGAAAAGTCATGACCTACCTTTGTTTAAAAAAAAAAAATTAACCTTGTGGCTGAATTACTCCAAAAGTGCTTAAAAATCTAATTTGAGGATCAGTCATACTCTGAATACTAAGTACAGTAGCTTTAATACAGCAGTTTGGTGGTAGATAAAGATTGCAGATGTCTGAAAAATTATATACAGAGTCTGGGAACAGACTTGGTTGGGGTTTTTTTTTGTCTTTTGGAAAATGAAAAACTATTTTATTGTAGGTCAGAGCTAAATTGACAGCTGCAAAATGGGTGTTTCATATTCAGTATAACAGCAAAGAGTATCTCCTCAGCCTGACCAAACTTAAACATCTTCTCATTGCTGTTGCCATCTGATGGAATGCTAAGAATGGCAGTGCTGTGTTTTAATGGCTTTTGAGGTGCAAGATAAAGAGAAAAATGAGATGCTGGATATTATGAATGAGGCTTGGATGAGTCTCCTGCTAATATGCTTTATTCAAGTTGTTGTTGCTGTTATTAGTCCTGCTAAGGTTTGGAGTAATTTATTCTGAGTCACAGAATGTTGTAATTTATTTCCATTAATCAGTGTTACACCTATATATATGTGGGGTCTGAACAATATAAAGGGGTAATGAGGCATGATGTTTACTCTGCATTTTGCAGGAATACTCATCTCTGGAAGAAATGAACTGAAACTTCTTTCTGGGGATACTTATTAATGCATTTCACTGAATATGCTTTTTTGGTCTCAACTGCCATAGGAGAGAGCCTTTTTTCCTTTGGTCAATTGAGTATGGCACAAGGGTAATAACAAGTCTAATGGATGCTGTAAACCACCACTTTTTAATGCATCTTGTAATTGAATCAGAATATAGTGTATAGACTGATGGAGTCCCTGGTGCTTTAACAACTGAAATTATGATTAGAAAGATCCAGATAATGCTGACTTCTCATATATTAAGCCCCTCTTATACAATTTCTTTTCCACAGCACATTCACTTTTACTTTTGAATAATGCAGTGCCATCTTAAACGGTCTAATATTACACTGGAATAAAATTCAGAGCTTCAAGAGCTTTGTAATTTCTGTGGAAATACATACAGTGTAAATTTGTAGTGGTGATGTATGACTAATATTTGCTCCAAACAGCTCTCACATCAAATTCTGCATTTAAAATTGCATTCTTTGGCAGAAAGCTTACTGGAAAGCCGGTGCTCCTCTGTTGGCCATTACTGAACAGAATGAAGAGCAGAAAGTGCCTCTGCATTGTGTGCTGAGTGTAGGTGAGAGGGGTTTCTGTGGGGTCTGGGTTAGCTGGGCTCTTTTCCTTTTATCTAAAGGACAAAATCTGAAGACTTTTCCAAACAGAAGGAAATGGGAGATTGTGCTCTTAAGGCTCCACAGTTCATCTAACCAGTGAGCTGCACATGAAATAGGCTGTGCTTTCACTTACAGAGAAAATTTCTATATTATTAGCCGACAAGATTCCTCATATAGATGGTAAAAATAGAAATTTCTAATTTTTTTTAGCTTTTCTTGAGGTGATTGAAAGAATTAATTTTCAAAATGGCTGTAAAGAAAGCAATTATTTCTATTGTCAAAGAAAAATGATATTCAGGTGAAGTTACTAGTGGAGTTTTGGATAAGTGCAAGGCCAAGCTGTGGTAATTGCTAATGCTGAGTGGGAGCTGCCTACTCGCTCCCTCTGCTACAGTTATCTAGCTGAGGGCCCAGCCAGGCCTGGTGGCCAAGCTGTACACGTGACACAGCGCAAGGTTTGCTGTGAGCTGAACCTCAAACTCCTTGATGTACAACAGGCTTTGGTTTAGGGTCACTACAAGAGGTCACGTCTCAAAAGACAGCAGCTAGAATAGTACAAGCTGCGTGGATAAACTTTTCTCACTTTCAGAGACTTGAAATGTGTATGCCAAAGGATGGAATATTGTATCCTGGAAGTGCCTTCTGAAAACAGGCTAGCCATCATCGCTCTCAGTTCTAAGCCTTCAAATAGCAATTAGGCAATTAAACTTCTTTCTGCTGTCTTAGGCTAGAAGATATGCCTCCTAAGTCTTCATGTGGTTGGTGAAGCTGTAGTGGGATGAAAATGGGTATTGGCCCACACTGGCTGCCTTTCAAATCAGCAAACTGACTTTTTGCTGTGGCTTGAGAGAGGTAAAAGAGTTTGGATTTACGTGCTAAGAAGTGACGTACCTCGAAGGGGATCAGACTGCAGAGTCAGTGGACAGTGTTTAACCTTTGTGAGATGGGGCAAAACTGTGGGAGTCTTCATGTGCCAGAGCACAAAAATTTACAGGGAACTGACAATGAAGTCCAATATGAAAAATTAGCCCTGAGAATATGGACTTAAACTAGTACCACTTGGTGTTATGCATACTTGGAGAATTTGGCATAAAGGGCAGAGGCTGAAACTTGCTTTTTTTGTCTTAAACCTCTGGATTTTTAGTCTAGCATTTATTCAAGAAGTTACTTTCATTATCTCAGTGGATATAAGACCCAAGCTTCAGTGATTTAAGCATCTATGTTCAAGTGAAAGCCAGCAAATTTGTGTGAACATTTGAGATGGCTGCAAGTATATAAGAAAGTTGTAATGGAAAATGCTATGAAGTATAGCTGATGGATGAATAGTTCTTTGTGGCCTAGCATTATCACTTTCCTTCATATCTGATAAGCATGTTCTAGTAATGAAATCTGTATTAGTACACTTAAGAATGCTTTAATCAGGACTGTGGGCCAAGTCAGATTTTTTTTAAGATTCTAAAATTCATAAGGAGCTCTGTACTGATAACAAAAGCAGAAGGTTTTGCTGAGTGGGGATTTGACACAAATTGAGGCTGACAGCAACTGTCCTTCAGCTGACTGAACTGTCTGAGAATGTGGAGATCATACTTAATTTTCAGTCTCAGATTCAGAGCTGCTTCTTTCCCAGCAGAATGATACAAAGATTCTGGGTATATGCATGATCTGTTTCTATTGTTGATACTGTTGAGATTAGCAGGCCACATCTTTCGGAACTGACTGAAAAGGATAAGTATCAGGTATGCTCTGGAAATATTTGTGCTGCACCACTCTGTTCATAGATGTCTGGGAGTTTGTGATCTAAGGCTCTAATTCCAATTGTCCTAGATGTCACAGAAATAACACAGAAATACAGTATGAAAAATAAAGCAGAATGCTACTTTGCTTCAATAGAGCAAAATGTTTTGTGCATGAGAGTCTTCATTCTAACTGATGTGAATGACTCAGGCTGCAGCAGCCCCATGCCAAAAACAATCAGCCAAATAGCTTGGCAAATGTTCTGATAAATTGCTTTTGCTGGCAATAATATTGTAACCTTAAATGAGTATTAACCAAATGACAGTCTTAATTTTTCAAGTACTGGCTGGAAATAAAGGGTTTTAACTCTGTTGCATGTGCAGTACACAAAACCCTAGGACTTCAGCATGGTGGGGGAGGTGTGTGTGTGTACACAAACAGATTCACAAAATCACTTCTTAGTACATTTGGGACTGTAAATCCCTCTCTGTGGGCTCCAACACCAGCATCACATAGCACAGATGTTGCTGTCTCTGTTTTCTTTTCTACAGAATCGTTATACATTACGGAATATCTTGGGAGTTTTTTGATATTCAGTGCTTATCCCAAGTTGTTCCTGCTGTAAAATCTTGTTTGTTATTGTTTCTCAGCAGCTTTTTTCCCTTGTAATAACAAAATTCCCTGAAGTCAGCTGTTACAAGGGTAAATTTTATCTACAAGGAAATGCATATGCCCTTGGTAAGATTGCTTGTGGCTTTCTAGGCCTCTCAAGTCTTAAATTTTTAGTTAAACACATGTGGAAAAAACAAGACAAGTGTTCCTTCACATTCATGACAAATGAGCAACCTCATGCTTGTCTTTCAATCCATGTGCAATCGCTATTGACCCAATTAGCACCCTACAGTCTAGCATCTTTGTTTTTCCCTAACAGCTCTTATCTGAGATGTGCTTTGGCAGTGGAACATGTTAGGCTTTTCTACAGGAGAGTCTGAGTATTAATCCTGAATATCTGGCAGGTTCCCATCTGGGGTGATATGTGGGAGAAGATGGGAAGCATCTGTAAAGGTCTACTGGTTTCCCTCCTCTTCACTGAGAGAGAACAGGAGACAAGTTTGTGTAGAGCTAATCCACAGCCCCTTTGCTGATTTGGTAGGACTGTTTCTTTTCTCCTCCACACACATTCTAGTAAAAATCCCCAAGTGTCTTTTCAGGTGTTAACCCATAGCATGGATTATCTGTATCTCATCCTGTGGGATGAGACATGAATTACAATAGTGGAAAGAAAAAGCCCTGTATTTGAAATGCATGTGCTAAATTATATGGCATCATATTTGTTTGGAATTGTGCCAGTGCACATGGATATGCACATTGCCTGTGTTTGATTTTTCAAAATATTTTCAGTAATATTTAGCTTACAGGAAATGAGGAGAGCACAACCAGGGTATTTTATTAGATTCTGCAGTATTTCCTGCTGTGTTGATTTTTCTGGTTCTCAGACTTTCACAGCCATCCCTGACTTTGTTCTCAAGAGAGGGATGCATTTTTGTACATTCTTCCCTGACTGTGGTTAATCCTGAGAAGTTAGTACATATATTCTCAATCATAACGGGCAAAGAGGAAGAAAAGAGTGAGGAAAAAAGAGGGTGCCAGTATGCCTGATGCTCACTCTGTCTCTTAAGTTGCATGGGGCACTTGTATGAATGCTGAGTTTATTTTGCTCTAAGACTCAATGAGAACAAAATTACACTGCATCAAGCTGAGAAGCAAATTTACTTAAAAGTTCTACTTAGCGATGCTGGGGTTTTCTTAATGTTCACAGCACTGCACAGGCAGCAAACTTATGTTTATAAATTAACAAAAAAGTACAGAAAACTTGGTCTTTTTGATACTAATCTTAGAAGTTTAGCACTAATTCTGTTAGCATATCAGTTATGCTTAAAGTAGTATTAAGAAAGATCTGTAATATTCCTGTTAACAGTGCTGAGATTTTGACTCATTGCTGATGAGATGCCTGATGATAGCATTGCTTAGACAATATAGAAAAAATAATAAAGAAGAAAATCTGGGCAGAGAAGTGGAAAAAAATCAACTCTGTCAATCATTTCAAATTGTAAGCCATCTCAGGAGATGGTAGGTAAATAAGGTGAGTTATAAATGCTATGTATGATTAAATTAATTAGATGATCTTAAACAGTTGACCTATATTCTTACAATCTAATTGTAGTAATAAAAAAATGTTATAAGATCATATCCTTCAAGACCTGCTTTGTATTAAGCCTATGAAGCGCCTTTGAAGTTTACAGCCTTGCTGACATACATGGTGTTAAACAATGGTTTAAATATCCTGGTGGACTGTAGCTACAGGTTTTAAGATCTACAAGTGATTCTTGTGCATGCAAAACCAGTAAATTGCAGGTATCATTGGTTACATGTGTCTTTTCTCTCTTTTATTAGAATAATGAAGTCTCTTATAATTAATTCAGTAAAGTTTGTAACAGATGATGTTCCTAGGGATGACTAATGATAAAAATTCTTAATATTTTGGAGTCTTTCCACAGAAAAACCTTTTTGGTTTTGCATGTATGAATGTAAATATACACACAGCTCTGTATGTATTTCTCAGCTGTGCATATGAGTTAGTTGGGTTGCAGAGGTGAGCAGATATTTGCATTTGCACAGAGCAGATGTAAATCCTTACATCTAAAGTTCCAGTTCCAGAATAACATAACTCTGAGACTAGGAAGTTTATTTTTCCATCTTGGGTTTCTCTTGACTCATGTTAATTACATATAGAATGGTGTTTAGTGATGACTCAAACATGATAGCCGTTAGTATGAGTGTGTAGCCCAGATTAAAAAAATTAGCTTCTAAATTAGGCAGGTCTCTCCAAAAATTTTGGATTAGGGTTTTCAAGTGTATTGGCCACCAGCCAGATTAACACTGATTCATCACATACTCAGCGTTTGTGTCCCTTCTATCTGAGCTGCAGACAGATTAATTTTTTCACCAGGACGCTTCCTTTGCTTTGCCGTTTATTTTGTCGGAGACCGGGACCTGCGTATTTTTGTTTAGTGGAATCTTAAGGTTGAGAAAATCAATCCCTACTTGTATGAGAACAGGAGAAGAGCTGCACATTTCTAACTATAAAACAAAATAATTTGCTCAGCTTATTTGTTAATAACATTCAATTGCATTTATTTTTGAAGTGCATTTGTTCAGTTCCCTAGAATGTGGCATAAGGTATTCTTTGTAATGTAAATGTGATTTGATTGAGAGTTCTGTAGAATCCAGATGTATTTGGCAGTGGTCTCGGGCATCTTGAAGTGAAACCACAGAGTTAGCATGAAAAGTAAACTGCTATGCTTTTCTGTGTAGATTGTTTGGAAAAGTCTTCCATGGGTATTAAAACTAGATCTAGTTAAAACTAGAATATTTTTAGGGTTCCTTCCAGCCTAAAGCTTTCTATGTTCTGATTCTTTACTGTATTTATTTGCCAAGTATTAGGAAGGATGTTTCATCCTTTCTCTAATATTTTAATTAAGACTATTTCCTTTACAGGTTTTATGTTGTCTGACTTCAGCAACCAGTGTTTTTCACATCAAACTATGCCAGTATTAAGTAGTGACGGAGATGGGAAAGAATTTAATATGACACCTTTCCCTTTTTCTTGTCTGTATTTGGGTTTTTTAATAATTTACTTCTCAAAGTGTACTACTATAGAAACTGATTTAAAAGAGTTTAAAAATTAGAAATAATAGAATAAGAATAAATTGTAAAGGAACTAAAATAGCTGATTTCATTCTTGGACTCTGCAGTGTCATCAGCCTAAACTAGAGCAGTCCAAGTGATGCTTATGCTGATAATGTGATTGGCACTTAATGTATCAGTAAGTAACTTTGAGGAGGAGAATGGTGTACCCATAAAAAATTACTTTTCTGCCTGAAAGATAGTGCTTGCAGTAGCAGTGGTGCTATTGGCAATCTGTTAAGGTTGTACAAATGTAGTGCAGACCCATATTCAAACACTGGCAGTGTGGGAAACATAAAAGAATGAGGTACTTTACTGCATGATGCCATGATCTACTGGGGGAAACTAAATCATCCTTGGATGATTCTGCTGCAGTTCAGCCATGTGCTATTAGGGCAGGCAAATGCTGAGAAGGAGCAGTATCTCTGTATTTGGGAAGAGGTTTTAACACTATCAAACTATAAACTTCCTCTTAGGGCATAGTAGTTACTCCTTCTCATGCCAGTAACAAGTTTAAGGGTGTGGAGGAAAATGCCATCATTATGTTCTACAGATAATTGAGACTAAAGCACAGAAATGAGAAACTCTTAGTCTGACACTTAACTTATCCAGAGCTTCAGGGTCTTGGAGTCCCGGGGAGTTTTTATGAACAATTATCTATCAGAGAACACATAGTAACAGCATGAAACACCAGTCTCCACTTCTTTTTACTTCTAATACATCATCCGATCTGTTTACTAGGAAAGCTGATTTTCTTCTATTTTCTCTCAACAGGTGAAGCCTAAAGCAAGGAATTAATAAGTTAATGCATATTAACTTATTAATGCAATAATATGCAATTAATGCATAGATTGCATTAGTTGGGCACTAGAGGATTAATTGTAAAAAATCAATTATGTTTAACGCTTGAAAATATGAAAAAAACCCTCAAAACCTCCAATCCAGAATAGAACTATAAGGAACACTTTCTTTGGAAAAGAAAGGGGCAGGCAAGACAAGCATCAAGAGGCTGTGAGGCGAATGGCAAAATACTAAAAGCAGAAAAAAGGGAGGTCACCAGGTATGAATGCTTATCCTCAGGAAGGGGCAGCATAATAGATTTTATAGTCTAAGCCAGAGGCTTCCAGAGTCATTTGTAGACCAAATGACCAGATCCTGTGCTGACTCTCTTCCCAGCTTTTCCCTGTAAGTTAGGGTGAGTCCTGGTTGTTTCTTGCTCCCTCCCCCTTACCCACTGGCTTTCCCTTCACAACAAGTGAAAGATTACTTTTTGTTTTTGTTCCTAGAGCCAAATTTTTTTTCCCAGTCATAGCTCTTTTGATAAATTCTGCTTTTTAACAAGGTCCAAATAAAGTTCCTGAGCATCATAATGTTTGCTTTTAGGAAATGTGATTTGTGTGGAGTTTTTTTGTACTTGTACTGCAGTAGGTACCTACAAATACACTGGAAGAAAATAAGATGTCAGGTTTTTTTGTGAAGCTATTTGTCAGATGAAAGATTTACTTCTCATAAAGATGGATAGCTGAATACACTTTTAAAAATAAAACTGAATTCTTTGGGGACAGTAAAGTCTGTCTGTGGATCTCAGAAAATGGAATTTGGGAATAAAGTTTTTTGAAGGTCTGCACTTGTATTTTGGCTTCTTCTACTGAAAACTGTATCTGATTGTGACACATCTGTAAAACTACATTTTTGTGGGACTGCTGAAGTGTGAGCAGTTTTTTTTTTTTTTTTAAAAATTCTGAAGGAAAGAACATCTCGCTTTAAGTTGTGTGATGTTGTCTTGGTTTGGACAAATTTGGAGGAAAATATATCCTCTGAGAGAAAAACAGTTTACAACCACCCTTCCCCCCACTAGGTTCAGGGGAAAAAAAATTTCCTCGGAGAAAAGTGAAAGAGATAAAAACTATTTATTTAACAAACACACAGGAAA
>VZTI01005622.1:757607-773396 GCA_013397865.1 Struthidea cinerea | reverse complement strand
TGGGCCCACCTCTGGGCCTTGGGGAAAAATTCTCCTGAGGTGTTCTGATGTTGAAACAATCCAGAAGAGAAAAAAAACGAAAAACCAAAGTCCCAGGAAAACAAAGTTCAACTCTGTCTCTCTCTCTCTCTCTCTCTGGAGAAAAGGAGCCAGAAAAAACTGGCTGAGAAGCAAGAAGGGTACTCCCTCAGCTCTTGCTGCTGCAGCCAAACTGAGCAGTGTATCCGTGTCCTTGAATAATTGTTTTGAAAAGTTCCTTCAGTTTTTTTTTTCTCTGTCCTCTCAGGCTTAGTTTAAAGGCACAGAAAAGGCACAAAATTAATTTCTGGGCATCAAGCAATGATAGGGGATACAACATCATAAAGTCACCCCAAGACACACGTGAACACATTGTGGTGTTTGAATATGTGACGGCCGTCCTCTCTCTGCCCATCTCCCTTGGGATGGGGCAGAGGCAAATTGAGGTCCTCTTCCCCTTTATGTGAGAATGAACAAACTACTGCAGGTGAGGAAAAAAGTCTCGTATTGAAGAAGAAAGGCAAGTGGAAATGACTTCTCAAACATCTTAAAAAATAGAGCAAGCAAGATAACCTTTCCAAGTCCTTGTTTTATGATGTTGCGATGATGATGTAATTGTTGAGACTGCCATATCCCTTAGGCACCACATGCAGTCCTACTCTGTCCTACCCAGCTGCCTGTGGAATGTTGCTGCTGTCTGTTCACCTGTGATGGCAGAAGAGATGGACTATCTGGAGTTGGCTTCGTTATTTGAAGTGCACTGTACTACATACGCAGTTTATGGGTGTTGCTAGTAAAGCATGCAAATAATTCATTGCACCTAAAGAAAAATACAAAAAAAAAAAAAACAAAAAAACAAAAAAAAACAAACACCAGAAAAACCCCACCAAAACTTGAAAGCTGCAATAAGAAAAGACATAACTTACAGCAGAATAGATGACATCTAAGGAGGCAGAGCACTTTTTCATTAGAACCAAACTGGGTGGAAGTTGGTCTTACTGGTTTAATCATTTTTTACATAGTATTTGCATCTCTTGATTTGTGTTCTTACTGTTAGGAATAGTTGATCTGCTCAGAATAGTTATAATATCAGTTCAGGTTAAATATTTTTTTTGGAGATGGCTATTGATTTCTAGGGATCTATTTGTAATTTAGAGGTACTTGCCAGACAGCTCAGCCAATACATTTGCATGATTAGGTTGTTTGGGAGCTGCTCATTTTGAATTTTCGTGGTGTGTGACTAGTCACTTAACTCATACATTATTGCTTCTGTTTAATTTTTCAGCAGCAAACTTTTAAAAAGTGAATAAATGGAGGAACATTTAACACATACACAGAACGGGTTTTCATCTGAACCTTAGGTCTTCTTAGGTGTCGCCTATGAAAAGTTTTAGGCTCAATGCTTCTGTGAATAAATCCAGGCTCAAGAACAACTAACAGCAGAGTAAATGAACAAAGTTGCTTTATATGTGAAAAAACTTGAATAAGTACCTGAGGAATTGCTGTCCCCAGATGTATGGTAGATGGGGCCTGTGAAATGCTCAATGTGTGTGTTTGTATCAGTTATGTGTTTCAATATTCCCTATATACTTGTTTATAAAAATTGTGGAGCTGGTGATGACTGAAAGTACTGGACTGAGTGTGGATTGGTGGATGTTAGACTTTTCCTTGTTTAATTCTCTCTAAAATTAAGGCACATTAAAGTACTTTTAAGAGAAATATAATTAAATAATCTCTAAAATTGTGTGCTTACTTTCAAACATCCTCAGAGAATATTTAAAGGTTTTCTTTAAATAGCATCTGAAAAAGATGTGTTTATTTCCTTTTGTTTTTCAAGTCTGTTTTGTTATCTTTTTGTTAGACAGACCACACTGGCACCAAGTTCTTATATCTCCATGTGTAGTACTTTGAGGAAGAAATATTAGACTGGAGCAAAATCTCTCCAACTGTTTAATGAGTTACTTTAGAGTTACCCCTATATTTTGCTTGTGGGTGCTGGCAGAGTGAAGTTGCAGTAGGAGTGTTGCTTATCTGTTTGTTCTAATGATTAACTTCATTGTATCTCAACTTAGAAAAATACAGTTTGTTTTCTTGTAGCTAACATTCTTCAAATGATCCCCTAATGTTAATACCAGAGATCAGTAATGGACTTGTTTATAGGAATTAATTGTTGCCAAGAGATTTAGTTCAGGTAATATTGTGTTCATTGGCTTAAGCTACTGATGAAGTTTGTGAAGAAAAAGTCTTACAGCTCAGTGTTAGTCTGGGGTTCTGATGGGTAACGAGCTTTAATGCCAGCTTTGTCATGTCTGCTTTGTGCTAGTGTTACTGCTAAGGTCAGTGGATTAAAAATAAAAGTATAGAAACTGTGAACTATACAGACTTTTGTCTCAGTGGATTGCTTTTTGCAGATGCATGAGGCCATATTTATTCTTTAGTCATGTTTATGGAATTTACTGAATATCATGGGGAATAGTACTGGATATACTTCAAATAGGAATTAAAACCATGTATTTTCATTGCCTGAAAAGGAAGACTCCCTTCCTTTCTCTAGTGTATTCTGTAAAGAAATATTGGACAAAGAAAATAATATCCGTGCTGTATAGGTCTAACACTGCTCCCATTTGAGTCAATAGTAAATCTGTTACTGAATTTAATGAGGGTCACTTGGGAAAAAACAATGCCTGAAAAAAATAATTATTTTAGGCAATTTAATAAGAAACTGTAATAACACGTTGAAACAAAGCAATTATTTTGGTGGCCACAAATAGAAGCTACTGCTTATATGTGCAGGTTTTAGAATGGGTTTATCTCACTTGTGCAAAATTAGGCATCTAATCAAGGGTAGTCATTGTGGTCTTCCTTCTGATGCCATAATGAAGCTGAACACCCTGAGTGGGTCAAGGATAATTCTTCTTTCTTTATCCAAAGGAAATTTGCTTGCAAAAGTGTTGATGCTCTTTTGTTTAGCTGCAATCCTAATTTATAAGTGTGAAGAATTTATCTATAGTCAACGCAGTCGTGAGGTTACAAAGGTCTGCAAGAATATTTAGACTGCAACGGATGTTTTAAGGCAATTAATACTGTAGACTGAGGGGTAATATGAACACTACAAATAGTGTTCATATTAACTATTTTCTTTTGTAAACCCATTAATTTCTTTACAAATAAATATTTCCATTACTCAATGATTGGCCTATACAAAAAGGAGGTGTATCTGGAAGAGTAAAAATGTGAGCAGTAAAAGGCAGTGCTTGTCCTGACACTGTCCAGAGATGGTTTGGACCAGTGTGATGAGTGCAGTAGATTATGGTGAAAGGGACAAGGGTGATAGTTTTACCCAAATGTTAGGAATAAATACTGATATATATGTGTGGGTGACTACAGTAGGTTACAGTAAGAACAGTAATTTGTGATGTGTGGTATATTAAGCCAGATACTGATGCAAAGCAGAAGTAGGAGAGCATGATTTGCTTTTTCTGACCAGTGGAGTCAATTAGCATCAGATGCCCTAAGCACTGGAGGTGCAGTCTGTCTGATAGTAACCTATAAGAAATAATTGTTAGATAAAAATGGCAGCATACAACTTTGAAAATAAAATGATTATGTACACTCAGACACAAGATGAAGTGGCCCTTAGGAGGCCATAGGGGTTAATATTTAAGCTGATTTGGTGGTTTTAGCTATCCTTCCCAATGCTGCTTCTATCTGTATGTACGTAAAAGTCCTTTTTTCTTTACTGCCATTTATTACAGGATCCTGAAAACATGAAGAAATTGTAGTAAGGAAAATCAGTTGTCTTTAGTAATATCCTTAATTCTTCAACAGTATTGTATGACTTAATTAGTTCCTTTTAATCTTAATTTATAGGGTCCTGTAATAAATGTCTGAGGAAAAAAAATACAGGCACTATTTAAAACGACACAATTTTCCTTTCTTTAGAATTTCTTTTTCTCCTTGTTTAAAAGATCCTGTGATTAAAGTCTGTTCAGGTAAACAATACAGCACTGGACATAGAATATGGGTCATACAATCAGCTTGTATCGATCCATACCCATCCATCTATCATTTGTAATATATATGATTTGTATAACTCTGGGAACTGCAGAGGTGGTTGATTGTGAAGAGAAGGAAAAGCAGTCCCTTTTGTTTGTAAAGAATGCAACATTCAACAGCAATGAAATGGCATGTTCAGCCTTTTCTGGAAACAGAAGGAATGTCTGATTCATTGCAAGTTCTTGCACACGTATTTGAACTTGCACTATTATTCCAGTTAACACCCTCAGTATGTGGTGGTGATTTTTCTGGTATAGAATTTGGTCTTTGTTATGGTTTTTCATCGCAATGAAGAGCTTACTTTATTTCTTCCCAGTGGTTGTTTTCAGGCTGTGTTATTCTCCACAGTTTGTACACTGTTCGCTTTTATTTCCTTTTGCATCCTTCTTGTAACTTCTCCATGTTCTTCATATCACTTTCTTGTGTGACTGTTCTTTTAATTTCTATTTGACTCACATGTCAACAGATTTTTTAATTATGCAAATATCTTACCTCAGCTTTGATCGATAATAGAAAAAGTAGGATCTTTTTCTTCCTTGCTATTATATCCCAGTGTCTTTCCAAGCAATATGGTTGTCTCATGTTGCCCTAGCAGATCTTTTTAATTGTGACCTCTGTTACACAGGAATTCTTTTGATGATTAGAAGTGCTCTTTTGTTGATGTTTTATTGGTTTCCAATACGATATTAGTTCAAAATTATTTGGATTCTCTGAATTTGTGACACTGGTTTCATTCGGAATGTCAGTGTCAGCAGTTCTATTAAACTGGTGCTACTGGTTGTTTCCAAGTAATATTCTAATTACTGTCTGATTTTGTCTCTCATGTCCTCCTTCTCTGAACGCTTTGTAGAATACCTCATCAACATACTGCTTAAATGCAACAATGTATTTGGGTTGCAGATATTCCCAGAATTCAATTCCAGATGCTCCTTTTCCATCCTGATAAAACACTGATATTCTCCAATTGCACTGTGGCTACAGCACAGATATTGGTACTGCATTTCCTTAGAATTAGTGTCTGACAGAAGGCAACAGGGAAGTTTCAAAAATGTTTCATTCTAAATTTTGCATTCTGTGGTAGTTCAAGAAGAATTATCAGAAAATGTGGTTTTATTAAACTCAAGCTAATTACAGGATTATATAAAAAGTCAAAATAGATGCTGAAAACTGTTTAATTTTGATGTAGCTGAAATATTTAATTTTTTTGTCTATCTTGACCCCTTTTTTGCTTTGGGTTCTATTCCAAAACTTTCGTTAATATACTACTCATTTCACCTTGCACGTTTGATATTGCAGCTATAGCCTATATGTGAAATTCAGTAGTTTTTTCAGTGTTATTGAGGTATAATACCCCGATGTTAGATAAAAATAATTTATAGTTATGTGTGTGTTTTAAAAACTTAAATTCCAGTTCTAATTCAAAGCAAATGAAATTACAGCATGTAAGTATTTCTGGAAAATGTAAATGGTTGTTTATGAGATTCATAATGGAGTATTACTGTATAAGGCTAGGACTGTGTTTCTGATTTAAGTGTTTATTCTGCTAGTTTGACATTGTGCCTGTTTTTAGGGAGCTTGTGAAGGAGGTTTTCAAATGGCTTTATATAATATTAGAGAGATGACCTGTATTTAAGAAGATAAAGCAGAATGTTGAGTTCATAGGGAATTGCTGCTTTGCAGAACTTCAGAGAATTGTAACCATGTGTTAATGCACAGGTTGCTGCAAAGTCTTCGGCGAACTTGAAATGGTTGTCTTGGATTTTACTTTAATTTTGCATATATTCCTTATTTGGTAAAAATGCCTGTTAGTGTAGCTGTCATGGAATTGGAGAAACAGTCACCATAAATGCTATTTCCATGTAGAATTAGTCTTACAATTGAGAATACCTTGAGACACGGAGCATCATCTTCATCTTTTCAACTGATGTTTACCACAGTTCAGTTTCATTTTATCATGCAGATAAAGAATAATTTTTGCCCATCACAGTAATTGATTACTGTATATTCAAAAGATTCTTCCAGTTTATCCTTTCAAATTATTTTTAGCATTTGATTTTAAAGCAGCAGGAGAAGCATGCCATCTCTCTCTGACTCCCAGTCAAATCCCAGTCTGACTGAGGGCAATGAACTGAGCTGCTGCTGCCCGTAGTTTGGGCAGAAAATTCTCCTTTTTCAGCACTGTTTCAGTCTGTAGTGGATCAAGATCCAGTGTTTATCTTGTCTATACATGTTAACAATTCTCCAAATAAAGTCAATAGAGCTGTTATTTGTTGGGTTGCACTATGTGTTGATAGAGAAATAGGCCCTGTGGGCCGGACAGACAGCCTCTTTCCCGGGCCCAGAGGTGACCTTGGGAGCACATCCAGGTCGCCAGGGATGGGCTGAAAGGGGCTTGTGGGTCCGTGGACAGTGTTGCACCTGTAGGAGGTGACAACTGTAGTTTGTAGCCTTATAAGGTATTGTTTATTAATTACCATATTAGGCAAAGCGGTGCAATGGCTTAGGTGATTGGGAACACTGTGGTGGACATCTTTCCTGTTTACATGATGTTATATCCTGTTTGTACTCTGGTATTTAAGAAAAATTCACTGCGCAATAAACGGCTTTGCACTTCTCCATCTTGTGTGGAGTCCATGCCCTTGCATGTTAACTGCAGTTATTAATAATCAAATATGAATAATTAAGGCAATGAGGTGTACAACACACAAAAAGATCTTATGTTTTTAGGCATCTTGTGATGTAAAAAATATTAAAATGGGCTTTTCAAAAATATCTTTAAACCAAAGCATTTATATGCATGCTTAAATCCTTTCTTGACCTTGTTCTCATCTTTTGATATGAAAGTACCTTGGAAAATACAGCTTCAAGACAATTAACAACTTGGAGAGAAAGTGGAGAGACATAAAAACACCAAATTAGTCTCAAGTAAGGCAGTGATTAAACATATCAATGTTTCACTCTTATACCTATGCCTTAAATATTTGCTTGGTTTTTTTTTTGCTTCATTATTTGTTATGCAGTGTTCATAGTTTGTTTTACTTTTGTTTAAAACATTTTAGTAAAACAATAAGGGGACTAGAAACATTGTTGTTTAATTAAGTTGGCCAAACATTCCAGACATATAAAAGACTAGTATGGTACTGAGGTGAAGATCTTGCAAGCATCCCAAAGACTCAAAATCATTGACATAAAATATTCAGCAAATGCTTGCAGGTAATGAATGTTTGAATAAAATGGTGGTCATTTCCTAGACAATTTGTGGTAAGAGAGGGGACTAAAGTCAAAAGAATATGATTCACAATGAATAATTCAGTTGAAGCAGAACAAACATTTGAAAGTTTGGTTTCCTTTATATTTCATAAATTTCACATCCTATCATTTATTTACCAAGAGTTATTCTCTTTTAATTAGTTTTCTAAAAATCTGAGGTTTTATCAATTTCACAAACTTAATAAATTCCTTTACATGGTCCCTGTTTTTCTTTGAAGTTGGTTCTGTGTTTTCATAAGTATAAAAACATAATTTAATTTGTCCTAATGAGGAGAAAAGCTATTTACACATCTGCAGAAGGGATCTCTGAATACATTAAATAGTAAACTCTAGAAATTCTGGTGCCTAGGTGTCTTATTAAACTTATTTAGGCGTCTTTTGATATTTTCTTTTTTGTTGACTAGAAATAGTTTGTCTCAGCTTTTTTTTTTTTTCAGGAACAGGAGGTTACATTTGGGTTGGCGTTAAAATGATAACTTTCTTTTTATTTTTATAGCTGGTTGGTCCTGAATTATTTGACAACAACTAGAGACAGTTCTGTTTTAGGGGGTATGCAATGTATTCTGTGTATTTGTCCTCTTCTAAGCTTACAAATTACCCACGATGTTAGTTCATTTGTATTTTTAATTATTTTCAAAATAGTTCGTGATCTGAAGAGATCAATGAGGATGCAGTGTTGTTTGATACCAACAACATCTATGTAATGGGAGTTTGCCTCATAAAAGGCAGGATTCTGGTGCAAATTCTTTCAGGGCATGTTCAAAATTAACTTTCAAAAATATGTTGCTGTAGTTTATTTCTAACTCATTGTCAGTGTTTCTTCTGCTCCTTTTCCAATTACTCACAGAGAGAACGTGGATGTGGCTGGTGAGAATTCCAGGCTGCGTGGGAAGTTGTGTGATGCAGACTTCAAATTAGGCTGTTGGCCTCTGAATAGTGTTAGATAAAAAGATATGAGTTTGTTTTAAGTATGACACCAGATTATCAGCAGAAAAAGATTGAACTGCTTTCTATCAGAGATTTTTAACAAGCCTGTAATGGTAAAATGAAGGAAACAATGAGAAAATTGTATCATGAAGCATGTAGGCTTGAGGCAGTTGTAAAAAAATGTTTGCTGTAATTAGTTTAACCATAAATGTCATAAAGCCGTGTTGTGTGTGTGCTGTATGACAGACTGTACAAATAAAATGGTAGAGATAGTGGTTTGGCAACTATTACCTACAGCTTCTTCCATGTAACATCCAATTTCAGTTAGCATGAATTAAGCAGCTACTTCCCAAACTGGCAGAATTATATTATTTCGTTGATTTCTTTTCTATGGACACAAAATTGCTTACATTATCCCCTCCAAGCTGACAGCTGCAGCAGTGGCAAGAAAGGCTGCTGAGGTTGTGCCTCTCTAGCGTCTGTCAGATCCACCTTCACAAAAACCAGCGTGCCAGAAAGGTGTCGGTTCTGAAGAGCCAACAGCAGCAAATCAAGGAATACTGTCATTACCTGTTAGAGGATGAGAATGGAGTAGCATTTTTTAGTTAACAAAGATGTGAGACTTGCCTCTTGGGAGTTTTTCAAAGCTTGAAAATAGCAATTTCTACTGCTCTTTCCACTGTGATTTTCAGTTGAATTTTGTGGGATTTTTGGAACAGAACACTTGGGCTGATGGGGAGATGGAGCATCTGAGGAAATACTGATTTAAAGAACACCCAAATTTTCATAGCAATAGCTTTCACTAATGTGTTGCAGTTAGTATTAGGTCTATTTCTCTTGTATAGTCATGCAGAAATAAGAAGTGTACAGAAATTGAGCAGCTTAAATTTGAGGACTATAGGACAGGCTCCAGATAGAGATGGCCTTCATCCTCTAATTTGTCCAGTTATGATGAGTCACTGTTACTCAGCTAAATCAATACAAAGAATATTGTTATAGAGGGTTAAGAAACAATTATTTTCTTCAGAATGTGTCCCCTGTAATTTCTACAGATTCATCTGGATTCTTTTCAGGGCTGTGTGTCATGATTTCTGATGTTTCTAATTGCATGTCAAGAAAGTTTGTCACTTTAGCCAAAGGTCTAAAATAACATCTTGTAGCACCAATTTCAATTGAACTCACTGAACATTAAAATCCACTCAGCTGTTCATGAAAGGAATTTGAGCTGTTCTGCAAGACAGAGTCTGATTGGAAAAGTCAATGATGGTATCAGTAAGGCTTTTATTTAGCAGATTTTGGATTAGGCATTTTGCATGCAGACATTTTAATGAAGAAATATTTTTTTCTCGTCCCTTGTATGTGCCAGTGGGTAGGGGATAATTGAGCTGCACAACATATTTAAAAGTCATTGATACATGCCTAATAACACAAATTTTAATTTCACCACATACATAATATGAATTCATTAAACCATTTCCATTTTACGAAGCTTTGCTTTAGGAGATGATAAGGACTACTGGGTGTACCAGAATGGTTTGTGAATATTGAAGTAAAAACCTGTGAAGTATGTACTGCCTGAGGGTTTGGAAAAAGCAGACAAGGATATCTTGGACCGCAGTTTCCAGCAAACTCAGATAAGGTGAAGTAAATTCCTTGATCCTCAAGGAAGATAATTACTCATTCTCTCTAATTCCCCAAAGGAAGTCTCCTTATTAATAATGCTATATCATATACCAGTTTGTTCCTTATCTAATGTGACTGGCTGATTATTAAAATCCTCCATTTTTCTTCAGCTGTTGTCTTCCTGAGTAAACAAATCACCAAGTTCGATTGGCTTCCACTTGCACTTCATTGCCCCTTGACAGCAAACATGCTGTAAAAATGAGCTGCCTCAGGGTCTTTTTAATCTCCAAAGGAGAAAGGAACAAATACATATGTAATTTTGTCACTTTTTAAAATATTCCTTTCCACAAAACATAGTATTTAATTTTGAGTGCAAAACCATTTTATCACTAAGCTAATGTCAAGGTTCCAATAATACACTTTTTGTAGGCAGGAAGGCATAAAGAAGTCCATCAGTGTTTCAAATCCATTTCTGTTACAGTCCAAATTGTCTTCCAAGAAGTGCAAGGTAATTAAAAGATCAAAACAAGGCTAAGAAGCATATGGCTTTACTTGCATGCAATATTTCATTTAGCAATAACTCAAACTAAGTTAAACAGTGAACAAACTCTGCTGAAATGTATTTGGTTTCTTTCCTTCATTTTAGGGGGCAAAAATCCATCAAAATGTATCAATACCTTTCCAATAGGGAATTATATTGTGGGCTGTTTATATTTCTGCTACAATATATTAACCTCTTTAAAACATTTCAGCTCATTTTCTTTACATATCAGGTCGGTGTAGATAATTACTAAGTAATGGGTGTTAAGGAACCAAATTTTTTAAGAAGGTCTTAGAATTTTGGCGAAGAAACAGCTACAAGCTGACAGTTTGCTAGAGCAGTTTTTTTTACCTGCTAGACAAAAAACCACCCCAAATTGTTTCAAGATTCCTTAAAAAAGTGAAAAAAAAAGGGCACCACTCCACAAGCTTAACTTTTTGAGTTATTACATATTATTTTCCTCTCTGCTTCTTGACCTTTAAGTCACTTTCCATTTTATGAAATAGTGAAAATAACTGAAGAAAATAATATTATGGTATTTCTTTTTTTTTCTTTTTCTGTAATGCAGGCAACATGAAAATGAGTGGCAATAGAGCAATTTAAGGTGTGAGGCATTTTGTGCCGTTACACCTTTACTGGAGCTAAAGGGGTCTCCACATAACTTTTGTGGCTGTATAGTGCCTGTAGGATTGAGGGGAGGATGGCAACAGGTCATCCTCCACTTTGGATATACTAGCTCTACCCCACAGGAAGATCAGGGCTGTGAAGATATTTTGCTTATTATGGTCTGCTATGTTCTTTAGCACAAAAATTTTGATGAAATAGCACATTTTCTTGTTTCGATGAAATACCTACACTGGTAAGAATACCTCAAGGTAATCAGCTTGTTTAGTGAATTTTCTTAATTAGATACTACTCAAAAACTTTAGAGAAGTGTATTTTATCTCTGGTAATAAAAAATGTGAACTAAAAAAAATTTTGACAAAATCTGTATTTCCTATTAATATTTTAAAATTATGATTGAAAGACTATGAGATCTTACACTCATATAATAATAAGGCCAAAATTAGAACAACCAATTACCCCCAGAGCTAATGCAAAGCAGATGCCAATTTTCAGAATCACAGTGTTCAAACATAGTGGCACTGGTTAGAAATCCATACATGTTTTGGATCCATACATTGTATTTACTTATTCTCTGTCTGTACAGTTCCTTCATGTTTGGTCTCTTAACCTTCCTTCTGATCATAAGGCAAGACTTCCCCCTTATTGACCAGTGCTTATTCATATAAACATGAGATCACATGCATATATTAAAATATTGAAATAAATGTGCATATATGGTTCTTCACTCACATGCGGGCGTTACTTTTGCTGTTGATGAAGTCTGGAGCCAAGGGTAGTGAATTTAATTTCTGGTAGTAGGTGTTAGTTTCTGGTTTATGATAAGGATGGCATGGATGTGGCTCTGGATGAATCATTTATTTGCTTCATGATTTTTTTTTTGTGCAATCATATAGGTTTTTTTTAAGGAAATTATTTACTATTCATGAAGATGTGCAGGAATACATTAAAGAAAAGCTCTGTTAGTAAGAATTAATTAGTACCATAAAAATAGTACAAGCTCATCAGCATCTTCAATACTGGAATAATGTGGGTTGAGAGAGTGGGAAAATGTCCTTGAATTTAACTTTTTGAAGTGAAAGAGCATTCAAAACCAGAAAACCTGAGAAAGCTGGTAACATGCTGTAAGCACAACCCATGTCATTCAGAAAGAAAAAGTGTCCTTTGCAGGGGAGGCAAATTGGCTGAAGTAGTCTGTGAACATCTGTCAACATTTGGCTTGGTCTGTTCCTGTGGTTTCTTCATCAGACCCTCTTCTCGGGTCGTTGTGTGGGGTTTTTTTTCCTTTCTGTAGAACATATGAATATTATGGTCTATTGACAATCTATAAGATAAAAAAAGGAAAAAAGAAGAAAGTGAGCTAAATCACCAGTCTGATGTATTCTCCTTGAAGAGATCCCTTTCGGCACCTGACTGTACTTGGTTTCTGCTGTTTGATATTTGATTTCTATCTTTATATTATGACCAAAAAACCAATTATATGGTATGATGGTTTAAACTCGGCCCCTTTGCAATGTCTAAAATATCTTTTTTTTTGGAACTGGTTTGATTTATATGTGAGCTAGCTGGAAGACTCATTAAGCAAAATATATTCAGATCTAGCTACTGTCCTTGGTTTTCTTTCTGAACGTAGCAGAAGCATTCGTGCCAAGGGCACAAAAGAGAGAGAGGGTTATCCCAAAATAAGTGCTGCATGAGGGGTAGGGACCTGCAAAGGGACAGCCCTCTCCATGAGCTGCCTGCATTCCTGTAGGGAAAGGACTTGTCCTTTGGCACCTGAGACAGGTATCCTGATGAGGGTGCAAGGGGCTTTCTGGCTCCCTTTGAGACTAACTCTGTGCTTCTGACTAGGCACTCAGTCCAAAACCAGGTAAATCTTGCATTTAAGTTATTTATGAAAGATACAAAATGCTATTTTTTAGCAAATCGCCGAAGGGTAGAGAGGCATGCCATATTGACCCAACCAGGTCAAATTTATGTATCAACTCAGTTTTAAAAACTCTATCAATACCAAAATGTAGAAGGTAAATGTGAGTATTGATAGGAGAGAAATACTGTGCTTTACCATTCTCAATTTCATTAAATCACAGAATGGAAGACAGGGGTTCTCTGGTTTAATTATGCAAGAGGTAGAAAGGAAATTAAAAGTGATCTCTTTGGGACCTATTAGAGAAAGAGGGCAGGGAATACCAGAGGCTAATGAGATTGCTTTAGTGTTGGGAAAGGAGCAGAGGATAGCTCTGATAGGAACTGGCAATATGGGAGCAAGCATGGTTCTTGAATATTTCAAGGCTGCAATGTTCACTCTGGGGAAAATACTCAAGAAGCTAATGAAAACAATAATTCATTAATATTTTATTTAATATATTTATGCAAGTCATGTGTCTTCAAGTATTTCCAGGCTAGTTCTATGAGATGGGAATATAATGAGGCAGAAGAATTGAGGAGCAGTAACATATCTGAAGCAAGTTTGCTAATTGAGTTTGATCCGGATTGGCCACTTCAAGCAGTATCAAGTGAATGGGTTCTGGCTGTAGGTTACTGTTTGTTGCAATATGGGAAATCTCTGCAAGTCATACCCAAATGATCCCACAGTTCAGAGACGGGGAAGAGCTGTGAGATTCCTGTCACACAAGGTACTTCTGTGGTGTATTTTGACTGAAGTTAGCAATTCAGGGGGTTTTGGAGAAGATCATTGTTAACTATCGGTAACGAAAATGGGCAAACCCAGCCACAGCAAACTGAGCTGCTGAAGTGCTCTGTGCTTTGCAGTTGCCTGCCTGTGAGAGCCCAGTGGGGTTAGTATTAAGGAATGAACAGGACACATATGTGGTAGAAACAGGAGCTGTGCTCTTTTCCCCTGTTCTGCTTGTCTCTTCTGCTCTAGAGCAAACTGTCATAATAATGGCATGGTACATGCACAGCCTCATGTTAACAACTTCCTGGAGATGATATTCTATTCCCTTTGGGCAGCCTGCATGCCAGCATTTGACATATGCACAAAGAAAGGAACTGAGAAAGGGAGAGTGGGTATTTCTGTGATCAGCAAGTAGCTGGAAAATTGCAAGACAGCAGAATATTTCATACAGCTTAGTGATAACTTGATATTTTTTCACTCTTTTCCTTGGAAAGATAAAGAACCTATTAGACTTCAAATCCTTTTTAATACTACTAAATAAAAGGAACTGACCAAACAAAACTCCCAAACCCCAATCAACCAACCAAAAACCCCAGAAAGCTCACCTCAAACCAAACCAACAACAACAAAAAAGCAAACCCCCCAATCCTTCCCCCCTGAAAAACTAAACCCACCTGAAACGGTATCCTGCCTGCTTTTTTTAGGCAGTGTTTGGCCTCAGTGCAGGTTAGCTGAGGTTTGGAAAAGCCTTCTGCAGAGGTGTGATAGAGGAATACCCTGAGGATGCTCCCTGAGTGCCCAATGCAGAGGCAAGGCTCCCAGAACTGCACTGCGGGATGCGTGAGAGTAGTGCTGGCCACAGAGCAGTCTGCAGAACCTGAAGTACTCGGGGCTCTGAACAGCCTTCCTGAGAGCTCTAAACACTGGTGAGCTCATGTACACAGTACCCTAGTAAGATAAGTCATTACAATTTTCTTTTTCTTGATAGATATCAGATCTGAAGTATATAGGTGAGCTCAAATTTAATTCAGATTTTTAGTTTTTGTGTAAAGAACAACGGTCATTGAACAAACTTCTCTTTATACCAGAGTCATCATCATGCTCTGTTTGGAGTTTGTTTTATTTTAAGGTGGATCATTGATGACACAGTTCCTAGCATAGCTTTGCATTGTAAATATCTCCTTTGGATTTGGAGATGAATAGTCTCTGCCTCTGACAAGAAAGTGGAGATTATTTGTTCCATTTACTCTGGAAGTGGCCAACCCTTAAATTCCTCTTAGTCAAAGTTTGCAATTTCTAGTTATAATAGCCAAAGTTCTACAAGTTTGCTATTGTCCAAAATACTTGGTCCATTTCCACGGATCTTTCATAATAATAATAAGCTCAATTTTGCTGCACCAAACATCCTTCTGATAGGGCTCCTGGCAGTATATGAGCACCACTGACCACACTTAAAGTCAATAAACCCAGATTTCCAGAGACCTTCAGATTTCTGATGTGTTCTGTTTCAGGTACCTTGAAAGCTAATATATATGAGTGTGCTATGTTGTTTTTTAACTCAGTAAGCCAAAATAGAAACTCTAGCATAACAGCTATGCTTAAATTGCTTAAATGCTGTTTCTCAGGATGTTAGGTGGCTCCTAATATCTTTTCTTAATTTTCTTATTTTTGTGTGTGCTTTTTTTATGTTAAACAAGATCTCAGCAGCTGCAACTGTTCTTTGCCCTGAACCAAGTGATTGGCTCAAGTTTACTTTGTCTAACCAAACTGAAAGGAGAATGGTTCAATTGTGGAAGGATTTATTTCACTCATTCTTAAATTCAAAGGGAAATGTACCATTTCAGAATAAATTTAGGGAAAAAAAAGGTAATCCCAACATATTTAGCTGAGATTTCTGTAGTAATCTGTAATGCAGAGGGCAGTGGGTTCTGGGAGCTTAAAGTCAAATATTTTCATTCCTCTAGAGTTTGGTTCACCTCATTATTAAGAATTTCCTTTACCAACAGAAGTATACTGTCTTCCTTGTCTAGCTTGATTTTGAGAAATTTAATGTTTCCAGAACAGCAACTCTTGACATCATAGGTTTTAGCAA
>VZTI01005622.1:714967-757592 GCA_013397865.1 Struthidea cinerea | reverse complement strand
ATATTTAAAAAAAAAAAAAAAAAAAAAAAAAAGGAGGGGGCGAGGGAGTGTTTTCCATCATGAGGTAGCAACAGCTTACTATCATAACAAACATATGTGACAAGCTTTATTTGCTGCTCTGGGTTGTGCGTTTCAGTGAGATTCGAGGTGCTGTGTTTTTGCTGTTTCAGTCTGGGTTTGTGCTAATATTGCTGACTTTCAAGGCAAAACGCAACTCAGAATAGAGTGCAAAAATAAAAGTTCAGAGTATAGTAGCACCTGTAGATCAGATGTACAAATGTAGCAAAAGCAGTGTCCTGGTAGGGTTTTAGACTGCCAGGCTCTGTTCTGACAGCTCGTAAGAAAAGGCAATAATGCATATGTGAAGCTATGTAATTGCAGTTGCTATGGCAACAAGCCTTGGGTTAGGAAGTTCCCTGAGTTCTGTGGACTAAAATTTCTGTCTCAGCAGTGCATCAATATACTATTTTGAATAACATCTCTTTAAATTATCTCCCTGAAGATGTTAGAATTGTCATGGACATTATTCAACCTAAAATAACCTCCTCTGATATAATTCTTGTTAGGACACAGTTGTAAGCATTGTCAGTCAATCTACCTGGAAACAAAAAATTCCACTGAGATTTTACATGATTTTTAAAAAATCTTTTCTTTTTTTTTTTTTAAATTTATTTTTATAATGAGTGTTAAATTCTAAGAATTGACTGACTTGGTACTTTTTGCAGAGCAGCTTAAGCTGTTACTTTTGAAGACTGCAGAGAAAATGAACCATTTTCTCCAAGTAAAGCACATAAGGAATATGTTTTAAAAACAACTCAGAGGAATTTTTTTTCATGTGGTGATTCCTGAAAGTAAAGATATATATTTCCAATTTTCAGTTTTTGAGATTTTCATTAAGGATTGAAGTTCGGGTTCTTAAAGTAGCACCTGTTTCTTAGATTCTGTTTACCCACAACTTTGGCCAAATTTTCCAGGTTAAATCTGGATACTTCTTTATGGTTATCACATGAAAAATGAAATGCCATCACGTGGTAATTTCCATCAGAATTTTTGGAGGCCATTTTTTAAAAAGAAGCCTTTTTTGAAGAGTCACTGGTGATTTTTTTTCTCTCTGCCAGATCTCTTCCTTAGAGGTTTGAGTTGATCTGTGGTGAAGTATCATTTGGTGCTATTGGCAGAAACATGATGTGCATAGAAATATGAGAGCTTGCTGGGTGATCCCTCCACCCAGGAACTGCAAATTTCATTAGCTGTGGTTGCACTCTGCATTAATATGGGGTAGCAGCTTGTCCTGTGTCACTGCATTAACAAGGTGACCTGCACAAAACCTTTCCTGATTTATTATTTGAGACAGAAATCATGTAAATACAAACCATTAGAAGTAATTACGTGCGTGCTTTCTCCATAGCTTTGCATCATGGGAAGCTATGCATAACACGAGGTAATAGCACCATGCAGATAAAAATGAGGAAGTTATGGAGTGGTTGAGCATCTTGCTCTCTCTGATTGCCATTCTGCATTGTCTTCCCCAAGGCAACTACATTATTTCTTCATTGTTATTGCAAAAGGAAGTTAGAAACATCAGGAGATAATCACCAGAAGAAATAAAAGTCAAAGAGCATGTAGGAGAAAATGTGATCCTGCGGAGTGGGGGAAAGGGAGGATGCGGTGGCAACTCTTTTCCTGACTAGCACAACAGACGACATTTCACAGGATGTGCAGCAGTCCTCTGAGTTTAGCTCGTGCCATTGTTCTGAAGGCAAAGACAACCACTAGGCTTTCCCTCTTCCTAATGAAAAATCTGTGCTGAAAATGGATGGTAGTCTGTGTTTTGCTACTGAGTGTAGTTTGAAAATAAGCAGTAAGCGTTTTTTGACATCTAGTGCTTAGAAATTCAGCGAACTGGCAAAACAATGGTGATAACTTTGGTAACTTTGGAGGCTTTAATTTGCCAGAAGGAAATACATCTGGACAGTCATATCCAGTAGTAGCAGCTGCAACACAGCCTTTCCTCAGCAGTTAGGCTTCTTGTCAAGGTATGATGTCAAAACCCAATGATACAATAGATTGTATTTTTTAATGGCAAAAAAGCCTGGCCAAAAATATTTTCCTAACTTCCTAGCAGCAACATATGGCCCAGGTGAAGTAACAGGTATGTGGGGATATAAACTCTTTGAACTGTACAAATACTTCCAATTCAGTACAGTAATATGAGGAATAAGAGACTGCTCAGTATGAGTAAGATAATGAGAATCTGGTCCAGAACGAATATTCACCAGCCTTTAGCTTGAGTTTTCTGGTTGCTGGGATAGACTAGTCTCAGGATTCAGCCTGCTTCTTTGTGGCTGGTATTTTTTATTTTCATTTAGGATTATCCATCTGAGGTGTGGCAAGCAATGCTTGGGCATATTTTACAGAAAGTGCTGTTTGGACACTTCAAAAATTGCATTTTGAAAAACAATTTTCCATATAAATACTCAAACTTGGCGTGTTTTTGTGAACTCGAGCTTTTTCTTCATTGACTGTGATTGGAAATGCTGCAATTCTGTGGTAAGCGTGATGAAGGGAAGTGGACTGATTGTGGAGAAGGATGTTTCCCACCTGAGTTAAGAAAGAGCAATAGCTCTAATAGCGCTCCCAATTAATCTCTCTTGGCGGCTTATCCCCATGAGCTTTCTTGAGGCTATACTGGGTCCTATGAGAAACTGAGAAAGATGAAGCTCCTAGATCCTTCTTCATAATTTTGAAATCTAATCCCTAATGTGGGAGTTTAGCCCACGCAGAATCACTAAGAGCTGTATTCTATTATTACTCAGTCACCACTTTTGTATTGGTATACCACAGGTAGCCTAGAAGCATAGGCTGCAGTCTTTAGAAAATATTATCTAATCCTCTACAAAGGATTACCAAGAGAAATCTTAATTTCTGGAGTTGCTATAAAACACTGTGGATGTGATCCAAACCTGTAAAACCAAATGTTAGTGGTAATCTCTGTGCAGGTGCTTTTCCACCTCAGAATGTTTTTGCAACATTTCTTCTGGCTTATTGCAGTCTCTCTTCAAGAATCTGAAATGAACTGTGGGCCATTGCACATAATCACAAATCCCAGTCAGGGTCTTCATAAAGAAATTGCTGCAGCTGAGTCTGGGGTGAAGTTATTCCTTTTCACTGTGATCTGGCATCTTTTAAACAACTATGTTCTACAGATCAGTGTAAGAAAGCACTCACCATATAGCCCTTTATCATGCTATTTTTCAAAAACAAATTTGCATGTCCAGGACTGCTAAATTATATGCATTCATTGTGTTAAAAATGAGTCTAGCAATTGGTCTAATTGGGTAGCTAAAGTTGCCTACTTGTAAAATAAATCTCTATACAGAAAAAAAGGTAGGAGGTTAGCTGTCTGCACTATTCTTCCTCTTCAGAGTATACTGGATTGTAGCAGCCTTTGGCAGGCATAATTTCCCTGGCCTTTGCAGAAAAAGTGGAATTTAGAATAGCTTTGAAGCTGTTCTAATTTACATCAGAGAATAAGTAAAAGTGTGTCCCTGGAAGGCTTTTGGTTAGGTCAAAAATCCCCTTTTCCCAACCTCTTGGCATAACCTTTTTAAGAATACAATAATTTGAATCTTTTGGGCTTGATCATAATGAATCTATTCCAGAAAGTAAAATTCCTTATAAAAATAAAATATGAAGTCACTTTCAAACATTACTCTTTCACTTCCGTTTTTGAAACCAAAATACTTCAAGTCTCTGTATGACTGGAATATGTTGGAGAGTTGGAAAATGGATCTATTACCATGGTCACCCTTACTGTAAGACATAGATGGGAACAACCTAGTTTTCGTGTTAGCAATTCAGATTCTGTACTTGAGGTGATAAAACTCTGCCCTCAGTTGTTCAGGTTTTGTGCACAGTTGCAAACATCAAAGAGGGGATGAGACTGTCCCCAAAATTGTTTTCCTTTGCTGTGCAAATGGCAGTTCATTTTTGTTTCCTGATCTTGTCTATAGCATCAAGGCAAGACTTCTTTGGTTTTTCAATACTCTGAGTTTTGGATATGTCTTTGAATGAATGCAGCATATCAGAATTTCTTTCACTTTGGGCATCCACACTGGAGTAGATGGAGTTGCTAAGGATTTTCTGAGCTATAAGACGTCTTATCCCTTAGATGTATTTGTAGTAAAGTATGACGTTAGTTGTGCCTGTGACTTCAGCAGGCAAGATACTTGAGTAAGATTTAGTAACAGAGGAGAGCTGGCTGAGTCATGTTTATGGCCCTATTAATTTTGGGCAGGCTATTCCATATCACTCGAGGATTGCTGGGTGATTTTGTGTTTCAGCAAAGAGAAGTAAAGAAGGGAGAAAAAGCCAACAGACAACTTGTCTGATCATATCTGCAATCCCTATTTTAATCTGTTTTTAAAACACTGTAACTAAAAACATCTTGCAGAATTTTCATACCAAGTGGTTTCTCTTTTTGCCAGCATCATATTTGTTAGCACATTTTAAAATTTTGTAATCTTTGTGTCATTCTGAAGTGTCAAATGTGACATTAGAAACCCGTTATTTACGTGTTTCTGCTGATGTGTGGAAGTGTTTGTTGACTTCTTTAATTTGCTTGTAAACAAGTGTTTTTATCAACGTTAGGCTGCTGTTAGTCATGTCAAGTTGCACCTGCCTTTCCATCCATTTCTGTGCCTGTAACATTCATGGACAATTAACTATTGAACAAGCTATTAGTCTGGGGTGTCTTTATTCCCTCCACTTGTGCAGGGCATCCAGGGAAAGAAAAAGCTGCAGAGCTTGGAAAAAATTGTGTGTTTAAGCTGTGAATTATACTCTCATCTTCCTTTGCCTGGAATGAGACATTGGCCTGACTAGTTGCTCTCAGGCAGCTTTTTGACCAGGTATAATGGAAACAATATTCACAGAATATTATGCTGAAGAGCTGAATCAATTTTTCTTTGACATAAGCTATAGCAAAGTCTAATGTACCATCTTCTTTTATAATATTTTTACACCATTTAATAAGTAAACTCATTAACATTATTTGATCAGCTATACCAATTGTGTTATAAAGGACAATAAATTAATACATCTGGGGGTATATTGTAGAGCGTTTAAAATCATACTTTAGTGCTATTTTGCAACATTTGATTGAGAAGTATTGTTAACAGCCAAATGTTGCTGAAGTTAGAGGTGGCTGCAGCAGTCGGTGTCTGGGGAACACACAGAATCCGACTCTTACACCTGCTGATACCGCTAGCTGCTATGCTGGGAGGAACCTAAAAGGCCAAAGGGCCACTACCAGCGTTAGAAAATCTGTAACTTCTTTTAGCAAATGTGTAGATATGGTGTTGTCTACTTAACTAAAAGCAGAATTAAGAGTTTCTCACCCTTCTTCTTATTCTCAGTTTCTTGGCTGAGATCTGCCTTTGTAAAAATCCCATAGCAACCTGCTCCTTTACTTTCACCGCTTGTGCAGTAAGGCTGAACTGAAATATAATCTGTAGACTGCACTGGATGTTTTGTGTTTCCTTCATGCTTTCTTCCTTTTAGCTTGACCAAAATTAAAACAGAGAGGATCTAGACAGTAGTATTGTGCCCTCCCACCGGTTATCTGCCAATTCTTTTCCTGCCTGCAAGGGAGTATGTAAATGGTAGCCCAGATAACTCTTAAAGCATCTCATCCTGGTCCAGCTCCTGCCAGCTGCCTCCTCCCAGCTGGTGTGCACACAGGTCTGGCACAGCCTCGTGCTCTCCTGTCAGGTCACTTCATTGCAAAGGGAGGCATTGTTACCTTAGAAATAGATAACCTTTCTCTGTTAGGGAGAATTCTTTGGCCTTGGAGATAAGTATGCAGAATGTAGTGCCAGTATAATACTAACTCAGAAAATATTTTCCTAAGACAACAAACACAGCTCCAACATCTTGGAGTTTGTCTGTATTGCTTCTGCAGTTCTGAAGTTCTTACAGCATCCTCCAATTTTTGGATTAAAAATTTTTTGGGTGTGTGACAGAACCTAGCTGGCACTTCAGTTTATTTGTGGTATCATTTAATTTATTATTTATCTAAATGGTATTTTGAAGTTCTAGGATTGGGATTGCATTTTAGGGATGTCTTTTCATGGTCTGGCACTATTGCTTCCTAAACATTTCAGGAGGGAAAGCAAGCATATTTTCTGGCTCATCGATCCTGTACTTTCATTATATTCAGTACTATTTTCCACACCTAAGATATCAAATATATTTTGATTAAACACCTCATTAGAAATAAATGAATTGTGTACTTGGTACTAGAGCTGACTCTTAGTCTGGATTCAGCTGAAGAATAAAGCTGTCAGATCATGTAGAGAGATACCCAAAAGCAGTGAAAACAAATCCATTAGTGTCAAGTATGTGTGTGTTGCTATAACATTATTGCAGCACTAATTATTTCTAAAACACAGTAACAAAATTGCACCTCAGTAAGAAGATAGTCTACAGATGATATATAAACTGGAAAAATGATACATAACTATAGAAATTCAAATAACTTTGAATCAAAAGGATCTCAAGTTTAAATAAATTGAATAGATTGGCCCCATGTATCCATAATTTATTGATTAAAGAAACAGGCAAAGTACACTGAAGACCTAGTGAAATGCTTACTATAATAAACAATTTTTTCCTTTATTGTCTGAATTCAAGGAAATGGTTAGACTATTATAGCAATATTCATTAAAATCTTTTTTTCAGAAGGATATCTCTTCTAAATGAAAAACTTTGTCCCTGTCTTTGCCAGAATTTATAAACAAGTGTAATTGGTGTAAAACATACTATACTGAAATTGATGAGAGGTGATGTTTCCTGAAGAAATGTTGAAGATGCAGTGTTTATGTTCTCAAAATTAAGAAGCCTGTCCAGTAAATCTCTGTAAACTCATGATTTCAGACACAGTCTAAGTTTTACAAAAGTGTGTAAGTGGTAATGATTATTGTCCTATTTTACAGGCAAAGACTGGTGGCAGAGGGAACAAAATCCCCACAAGAATTTTAATATCTAACCTTCAGTTAGAAACACTTATTATTTGGGAGGCTTTGTTATATATAAGCAGACAGAAGCAAATGTTAATCTGGAATTTGGTTAGGCATAGGTCTTCAGCAGTAGTTATCAAGATATCCAGAAGATCTAAATCTGAACCTAAGAGATGTTTTCTATGCTTAGAGAACATCTGCAAGCATCATTCTCTTGTGCTTTTTTAGCATTCAAATGTGCTCTTTGTAACCCCCGTAGGTAATATGGACTCAGCACTTATTCACCAGTAAAATACCAGTATAGAGCAGCATAACCTGAAGGTGATGTAAGAACATGATAACTGGGGTGGAGGGGCAAGCTTAAGTAGGAGTATTTGTTTGACCTCTCAAATCTGCAATTGCTCTGAATGTTGTACTTTCAGAAGTTTAGTGAGTGTAAGGTCTGTGTAGAGTTATGGCGTGGAGCCTCAGCGTGGTGCCAATCCAGAGCACAGTTCCTCTTCTCCCAGCAACCCTTGTAGATGGGCACATTGTCACGGAGTGAGAAGAGCCAGATAACCTGATCGGTTAGAAAATGTAGAGGGAACTGATCTGTTGCCAGCTGCCTCAGGGGGGCAGACCCATGGGCGCTCCTAGATATTGCCTGCATCCACGCCCCCCTTCAGAACCAGCCCCTGCCTCAGCACTGTGGCCTTAGGAACTTTTAGGAGGAAAGGATGGGTCAGAATCCAATTTAGCCTTGATTTTACCAATATGTCTGCTTAGTGAATAGCAACAGTGGATTAAATACAGAAATACAATCAGTTCAGTCTATTTTAATTCAACCCAAATATAATAGTACAGGTATAAATGGAAACAATTGCTTCACTTATCAAGTTTCCCTACACAGTCACAATGTTTCAGCATGTTGCTGATTTTTTTGAGTGCTTGATCAAATACTTAGCTGTGAAATATTCTATAATAAATTGTTAATGTTCATATTTAGCTGTCATTTGTTACTTGCTTTTTGAGAACCTCCTACCTTAGCATTAGTCAATTTATTATCCAAACATTCTTTGTACTTTCTAAATAAAATACATATCTATAAAAAAATCAAATCAAAGTACTGTTGGCAATGCGCATCTAAATCTGCTCCCAAGATGGAAGAGTCTTTCTCCTTATAAATTCAGAAAGATAAGTAATTGGAAGCCTTTTGTAACAAAAATCCCATCAGTTTTGAACTGATAGCCCAGGTACAAACCTTCAGCCTGATTTGATTTGAAATTGTCTGATAGGAAATGTACAAAATTGGGGCCAAAATTGATAAAAGCTCGCAGAGCATGGTTTGAGCTCTTCTTCAAGTAATGCTGAAAAATAAAGTTGTTTTTTTTCACCCTGTATTTTTGCATTTATCTGTAAAATATTGCTCTTGGAGTAGCTGCAAAGTGGAAGACAATTATTCTGTAATGCCCTGTATTTTCTAGATGAGTATAGGGCTAGGATTCATAGCTGATTCACTCAATTACTGCTTTCTACAATGTTCTTACCAGGATATTGCTTTTTGGGCACTTAAGGAAACTGAATACAATTGGATTTTTTGTAAGATGAACCATAAAGGGGAAAAAAACACACCACCAGTACAGGGTTATTGGCCTTCAAAAATATAAATTGTCAGCTTAACACTTGCTGTCTCAGGAAGGTTCTGATATTTTAAATTTGTTTTAGTATCAAGAAAAGGAGGTGTATGAAAAAGTAGTGTAAGCCACATGAAATCTTCTAAACAGTGTAGTAATTGCCTTTTGCATGTTTCAAAATAGAGATGTGCCTCTAATTTTAGAAAAAATGAATATATTTGTTCCAAGCACTGCAGAATCCCTCTTGATATATTACTGGCTAAAAAAAAAAGTAAATATACATATATATTCTGCAACTACTGCTAGTGAAATTAATTTCTGCTGTGGAGATTATGAACTCACTAAAATATTTTTTACTCTCTTTTTACACATTCTCAACTGGAAAACAGCTATATCAGCATTGAATCTTAAGGGGCAAGATCCTAAAACTACAAAAGTTGATGGAATTTTTTTCTCCTGTCTTTAGTGAACTAGGTACCTTTCTCATGCCTAATAATTTCTTTTTTTTTTTTTTAATTAACTCATTCACTTCAAAATACATAAGAGTTGGCCACATATTTAATTTATTCAACTAACAGAAAAGTAGAATGAGGGTTGAGAGTTGAAGTAGCTTATCTATTTAGTGAGACTATTTTCCATAGCCTGAATGTCCTTTTGCAGTTTAAGGTTGTTACTTGTCCTTCCCACAAAGAACATGGAGCACAGTTTACTTCTGTCTTTTTCTTTGCAGTCTCATAATCACCTATCACCATGTGACTCCTCAAGTTTATTTCTCCTGTATAATAAAGAAACCAAACTCTTTCAAGAAGAAGGCAGATTTTCGAGAGTTCAGATGATGTGATCTAGACTTTGTCCTGTTGTTTCACATCTTCCATGAACGGGATGCTGCAAATTAGATACAGCATTACAGCCCATGTGGTGAATTCCCAGAGCTTGTAAGATTTGGTTCTCATATTTGTCTAACGCCTCTACTTCTATGTGACTTGTATCAACATGCACATTAGTACAGTTGATTCATTTTTTTTCACAGCAGGAGAGTTTTAATTTTTTTTTTCAGCTGTGGAATAACACTATAAACTTTCTTCTTTCAGAACAACTGCCATCACTATCCTGTGTTTTCGTACTAGACTGAAAATAGTACTTTATCCTCACATTTATTGCACTATATTGTATATATTCCTTTTTTTTTTTTTTCCCCCCCCAAGAATAGAAGCATTTCATAATGCAAATAGGGTTAGAGCTGACGCATCTAAATGATCGTGTCTTCATTAGAGAGGTTTTGTTCCTTGGGCACAACAGGCATGGGTACTGTGTGCCTAAACTAGTTCTGGGATCAGGTGAATGGAAAGCAGAGTGAGACAGTTTTGTGGCTCTTAATAATTGATAGTTCAGGCAAATTTTGAATTGTGCCAGTATGTTTATTTTCCTTTTATTCTCTGATAATTGTATTCCTTTAATGAGTAGCAAAATGTCTAGTGTCCTGAGTTGAATGTGAACAGTTCTAACTTTCACAGTTTCTTAGTATTTTGAATAGTCCCACAATACCTTTCAAGGGACCTCTACCCAAAACACAGCCACGAGCAGACACGTGACATACATGTGTGCCCTGAACCTTGTGCTGGTTCAGACAGGCCTCAGTTACGCTCAGCTATCCCTAGGCAAGGAACTGCAGCACCAAAGTTAGGATTAGAGCTCCCTGAAGTTGTTATCCTGACGGATTAGATGAGTTCATATCACTGCAGAGTTCAGGATTGCCACATCTCCAGGTTTATCATTTTGGCTAGGTACTTAAAAAGGTGGAATAGCTCTAGGCAGGACTGACTAAAACTGTCTTGCTTCAATGAGGTGCTATCTGGCTGCATTCAGATTTGGCAGTGTTTTATCTCTTTGAATTAACCTGTGTGCACGGAGTCTAGGGCCAGGAATATTTTTACATTACCTGTTATGCTTGTCCTAAAGGCACAAGGTCCAACAGAGGTGCCTTACATATGTAGGAAGGTTTTCCAACAATGCTGTTTGATATAAATGAGCTGTGCTATACCAAAGGCTGCTTCCAGCACAGTGCCTCCCAGCTAGTGCTGACAACAATGGAGAGTACATGTCCAATTCACTTCAGACAGAGCTAAATTGTCTTGCTAGTACAGTTGTCTGATATTACTAGTTTTAATAATTTAAAATTCGTCTACAAGGAAATGTCAATGGAGGCTGGCTTCAGTAGATACTTGAAAACGTTAAAAAAATTTTAAATTATTCTCATGGACTCTGAAATGTCGGTAGTTAAACAGATTTTAATTGTGTCACATATGATCACTATTGTGAACATATCAAAATTTAGAGTTTTTATTTGCTCTAGACACATTTTTTTAAATATATGTCACTAATCCAAGAAACAATATATGTTGCAAGATGGATTATATCCCTGTCTTTGACTTGACCTTGGATTTACTCTTCTAATTATTTTCTTACTCACTGTCAGACTGTGATTTTCCAGATTTGGAAAACTGAATGGAATATTAGAGAAGCACATCTGTGCTTCTCCTACACCCTGAGGGAGCCTATGCTGATGTGCTTGTGGTCTAATCAGTGGAACTGTCCTTACAGACTTGGAATCAGTTTGGTCTCTTAAAGCAAAGAACCTGTGTGATGAACAAAGAACAGGAGCAGTGAAATACAGGTAGCTGTGTACGTGGTAAATGAGCAGATCTAAGAAGCAGTAGTTTCCTGGGCAATACACTGGAGATGAGATGTCTCTGAAATGCCTTGTTAAAGATTCTCCTTTACTTTGTACTTAAGGCAACATTTTTGTCTGGAGGCTTGTAACGGTTCTTGTTATGCTTAGAACTAACATTTCATCCAACTATGCAAATGGAGAGGAAATGAACAAACATTGACTAAGAATGAGAATGGGTATTTTGTGTTATATCAGGCACACAGGAGACACTGTATGTTGCTGAAATAATTACTGTTGGCATATATGCATAGCTGAGGCACAAATGGGAAAAATTGAGAAGGCCCTAAGCAGAGGCTTCAGCTCTTTGCTAGCAGTGTGGCTGCAGATATCGCTCACCCTTAAGTGTTCGTTACATTCCTAATGCTAATAGATTTTTTTCTATGGAAAAGCTACTTAACTATTTAAACTAATGAACAATTAGGCTGTTTTTTTTCTTGAAATAGCTATGTTATTGTTATAAAACACTTTGGCACTTTCCTTGGACCCTTGTATTTACCCTGTTGAATTATTATTTGAAAGATACTCTTGAAGGCTTGTAAGCTACTCATTAACATGTTGCTTCTTAGTGTTATTTCAAGGTATTTATGTATGCTATTTTTTATCTACAAAAGTTTTTACGTCTATTGTAGGAATATTAGTGGTACTGCTCCACATGATTTTAGATTTGAACAATGAGAAGAATAGCGTGAGTATGCACAGGTATGTGCAGCTGCAGAGGGGCTTTTCCAGAGATACCAAAGCAATGGCTTTTATATATCTGTTGTTCATGGATCTGATTTCTTTGCGGGGTAACCAAGCCAGCTTAGGGAGTCAGTTCTGCACTGTTCCTGTACATACCTGAAAATTCTTCTATGTAAGAATTTAACTGTGTTAATTATATGATATTGTATTATATATGTTATTACACATAAGTAACTGTGGCTTCCAATATACAACATTTGATTTTCAGAAATAAGTTTTGGCAACTGAAAAAACCCATCTGGATCTTAAGTGAGGGATTTACAGGATTTCAAATGGAGAACTTCTCTTCAGGTATCTCTGCTCTTCCAAGGGTGGGGGAGCTTTTGGCCAGTGTATCTGTTAGCAGAGGCTTGTTTCCCTTGGAACTGTGCTTTCACTAATATGCAGATATTGCAAGATATACGTACAGTGCTACCTGAAAGGGCAAAGCAGAAGTTCTCTAGGAATTGCTGTGGTGCAACCGTGTGCAGCAGATCTTTTTTCAAATATCCAGCCTGTGAGTCTGCCAACAGACTTGCAGGCATTGTTAATGGCTTTGAATTTTGGAAATACTTCAGATGCCTGTGGAAACAGACAATAGGTATCAGCCAAGACTATTCAAACAGTATTTTGATCTGTCTGGTTTTTTTTCTAAATGCTGCTGGGGAGGGAAGAGAATTGAATTTTTTATTAATTTGGCATAGACTGCTTTTCTGTTATCTTTCAAATGTGGACTGGATGAATATTAAGCTTTTGTAATGCTTAATTAATTACTTTTTTTTGGAAACATAGATATTATTTTCAGTCTATGCCCCAATAAGCATATGTACGCACATTTGAAATGTACATTTAAGATGCTGTGAATTTGAAATACAAGTCTGTGGAATGTAGCAGGTAAATTGACAGTAAGAATGAAGTCTATTCTCCTTTCTCAAGGAATTAGAAAATCATGTGTTCAGTGTTTTATTTTATTAGAATAATAACAGTGCAATTTTCTTGCTACAGTCCACTCAGGGGAAGCATTTTCATTGACTTATGAGATATAACTTTAATAATTTTCGTCTGCTGCAAGAAAACATCTGTAAGTGATATATAATTACAATAAGCTGTGACTATTTCCACAGATCTGTTTCTGTGGACAAAAGATAATCCGTGTAGTATATCCCAAAATTTAGTAAGTGTATACATGCTCTACAGCCACAGCTATGAAATGTAAATATAATTAAAATTCCTGGAAAACAGGTAGGCATTTCTCAATTTTGCCATGTGTTTATTTTTAATCTGTGTTTAACAATATGCTGTGTTTCACAGAGACTACCAACATCTCCACAGTGTTTGATGAGGCATAACTAAATCTTTCACCATCTATAAGAAGTGCTTTTATCATGTAGAACCAGAGATATGCACAGAGGCTGGCAGAACTTCTCTGGTGACTGTAAACCAATGTTTAGCTGCAGGGCAGTAGGGAACAAAGAGTCTTTTAGTGGCTTTCTTGATCTCCTGAAATGTGTGTGGAGAGATAATGATACAAAGCTGTGTATGGCCTGCTGTGTTCACGGGACAGGAGGAGCAAGAGGCGGTGTCTCTGGGAGGAGGGATGGAATGGCACATGTATGTGGTGTCTATTTTTCATTCATTTATCTGATCTGTTTTGCCTTTTGTAGCCCTCAGCTTCTATGAATAGATGGGAACTGAAGGCAGCATTTATTTTCTCTTTTTTCATCCTCTTATCCCTTTCTTGTCTGCAATGGCATGGGAATTCCAGGGTGTAATGTTCCCCACACATGTACTGTACTCCTCAGTGTGTGTAAGGAATCCTGGCCTGGAGAGGCTAACCACGGGTTTGGGACAAACAACAGCATTTGGGGTAGACGGGGGGGCATAAGGGAAGAAAGGACAGAGGGTGACTTGCCCAATGCCCTTTGCTGTATGAAGACGTGATTGCAGAGCACTCCTTGTTCCACAGCTAGAGTAGATACTCATTCTTCTCTTTGCTATTTTGCAGAAGTGAATTTGAGACTCTATTGCCACTCTGTATCAAAGCTCAGAAATGCAGGAGAGACGCTATACAGGTGCAAAAAGCCAAATTACTTCTGGCAGTCTAGAGTGCAGGAAAGTCTCAGTAATTAGAAATGGATTTTGTTACAGGAAACATTAATTCTGGATTTATTCTATTGCGGGTTTTTTTGGGCTTTTTTTTGTTTGTTTGACATACAACACTAACTACTAGATAAATAAAAAGGTATTAAAGTAAACACTGCTAAATATTTCTCCTTGCAATTTGAACAATAGACATTGTCTATTGCCAGATACTGTGTAGCTAAATAACGCTTATTTTTCAATTATATTTAGTATTTCTTGGAGGAAAAAAGAATACAGCTTGTGTCTCTATCTACTCATATAGATATTGTAAATTTCCCTTTTGTTTTTCCAAAGATGAAAAAAAATTGTGACACTTCGATTTTTCAAAATATTTTCCATGTCATCTTTTAAAGAAAGACAGGTATTTTTAGTGCATTCAGCTACAGACTCTTCTAGTTCAAAGAAGGGAAAAGAACAGATACAGAACTTGGCAGCTTTTTCTGACTACTCTTAACACATTGTTTTTTCTTCCTGCTATGACAGTTTAAATTTATGTATGGTTGTGCTGTCAGTGCAGTGTCTATCCATCATATATGCCATATAAAGGTCAGAATAGAAAAATGTCACAGCTTTAGGGAGGGGAGGATTAAAAACATTTGTCTGAGCTTAAGCACTGGAAAATAAAATCTAGATTCAGTCAGCTGCAGTTTAACTATATATTTTGATAAAGTTATTTCATTTATCCAGACACCTTGTAGGGTAAATGAGCTCTATTAAAGTACTCATAACTGATGATTTTGCAATGCACTGAAGTGAATGAATGGACTTCAGTGTTAGTTAACCTTCACTGCACTTCTCATTTTATGAATATAATTGACATTAGAGGGCACATTTAATCTATTTGTCTTATTTATCCTCATGATTGATGATGGCCAAGGTATGGAACTTTGAAATAGTCTGTAGACTATACAGTTTACTGTATCTTATCACCCAATCATCTTGTCAGCTGCTGCGCCTTTGTGTTTTAATAGTATGAGTTTGGAAACTGCCGAAGGAAATGGTCTTAAATCCAGGTGCCTCTAGAACATTTTAAGGAAAACACAAGATGGTGAGGGCTGCTCTTGGAGTCACACACACCCTGACACATCTTTCATTTCTCATTTAGTGTTTTAGAGCCAAAAACTCCCTTTCCTTCAGGGCTTTAACTCCAATGACACACGTTGAATTGTTATCTGGGCTAAACAAATAACACTGTCTTCAATTCAGGTTTGATGCTTTTATGCTGCTTGAGTAATCTGATTTATTAATTTACATGATGTTCCTGGGTGGTATGATGTACTCTCTTGTCTTGTAATTTTCAGTCGTGTCATGTGAATTCCACAGAAGCACAAAAATCCACCATTTCTGTCTTATTGATATGGCCATAAAGCTCCCTAAAGGTCCCCCAAACATTAATTGAAATACTTGTTGCTAGCCAGTGTGAAGAAACTGGAACAGTTTGCTTGAATCTAAATATGGCCATACACAAAGAGCATTTGGAATTGCTATAGAATGCAGGAAAACACTGTTAATATCAGCTATCGAAATGGGGCTGCAAAGGTACATTAAAAATGTAAAATATGAAACTTTATCATGGGAAAATCAGCATAGAAAGTGCCATAAAGAAATTCCTCAGAAAGCCGAAGACTTACACTAGAGTGGTTAAATGTGCATCCGCAGAGGTGTTCTTAACCTGCGGTCTCTGGAAACGAGAAGTACGTTTGGCTCTATATGCTTTACCTTTACTCATGCAGCAAAGGTAGGCTGCTTGTGCAGCCACCACCAGTGCACTATTCAAAAGAAAATGCTGTTTCACTATTGGTACTGAATTGAACATTTTCTAAGGACACTGAGATATCCTTAGAGAAAAGAAAGAATAGCACCACGCCCAATATTTTCTTTCCAGAACAAGTTATTGAAATATCTTACATCTTGTGTCTTCTTTCTTCACCTATCAAAAGTGTTTCAGAAGAAATTTCTCTCCCTGTTGGATAATTTCACACTGCATTAAACAAATACCAAAGTTTTTTTCATACATCTTTCTATATGTTTAATGACATCATTAGTTTTCAGTGTTCAGAGTATTTGGGGGCAAATCTGGTATAATCCCTTATTCTGTATTCCTGGCCATTATGCGATTTACAGCAAGAAAAGTGCTCATCTCCAGGAGCTTTTCTTATGGTTTGATCTTTCTAAGGTTCTTAAAGGTACTTAAGTGATTTAAAATGGTATTATCAGTAACTTCTTGATTTAGGGAAATTAAAATTAAGTTTTTTTTCAGGAATCATCATTATTTTGTTGCTAAGGAGCAAGCCAAGAATACTGGCTGATAGTTCTTTCCCAAACATAATCCCTTATAGCATTCTTTCTATGTATTTATGCACAGAGCTGCTGATGACTGAATGGAAATAGGATTTAGTGGGATTTAATAATATTCTCAGTAGAAAAGCTTAACTTAATATGCAAGTTCTAGTGGGAATTTTCTTTCCCAAAGATATTTTATAAGCATTTAGATAGTTTAAAGTACACAAAATAGAGATCCAGCTCTCAAGCAGAAAAAGCAAGTCCCCTCAAAGTATTATTGTATTTAAATGTAGAGCTTTATAGAAGCTGCATACTAAACTCACAAACATAAAACATCGGATTATTTCTTTTAAGGCTTTGAATTGCTTGTTCTCCTTCATGTTATTGACTACAGTCAATAGTATTAGTACAGTCTTTGAATTTATGCTTGGTATAGTCCCAAAAGGGTAAAAATAGAATGAAATTTTCTGCAAGTGGAAAATGATGAAGATGGGTGAAGTAACAAGGATGTACTGGGCACTCCTCATACAGTCTGAGCCCCCTCCGTAAGATGTGTGGTTGTTATCAGCCGTGATCCTGAGAATGTCTTCCACTCTCCAGGAGTGACAGATTTGACACAGCTGCTACACCCTGGTGTGACAGCACAGATAGAAATTAAGCTGGAAAACTGACCATTAATATAGGTTTTTGCTTCCACAAGATAGCTGTGAAGCTGGTAGACAATATATTTCCCCCAAAAGGCCTCAGCCTTCGAACAACGTGACTGATACAGTCTGGCAATTTCAGCTTCCATAATGAATTATTAACATGAGAAAAGCTATTTAGTACCTCTGGAAATTGTAGCTGAATGCTAGGATAGCATATCAGACAGTATTGTTTAAGTGATACTGATGAATGGGTTCTGTAAAATTGAAATAATGGAAGAATCTTTAGAATATTAATGCAGTAAAAGCTGTCAGATGAGTCAGTGACACAGCAACAATTGGTTACTTAGTACAGGTTTGGAGATTCTTGGAGATGGTTTACTGAGCCAGAAAATTGTCTAATAAAGTGACTTTTTTGTATAGATGTTTTCTATAAATTCATGGTTATCTGCTAAATTACAGTCCATGTAAATTTGTAAAATAGTGTGAAAGGTATTTATTTCAGCCTTTTCTGCTGAAATTAGATGGATGGGCCTGGATCATTTATTCAAGAAAATATTTCCTGAAGAAGTGATAGCTATTTCAGAAAGAACTCAGATACCACAGAAATAATCAGAAAGGTGAGGCTGGTGTCTTCATACATTCTCTTAGAAATATTTCTGTCCATAGCATTTTAACATGATGACGTGGAAGCTGAATAGACAAAGAAAATATTCTCATTGGACTACTACTGCATCTTCAAGGATGAAAACCAAAAAAACCATACAATTAAAACAATTGAGTTTCTCTCTTTGATAATAAAATTAAGTGGAAATATGGAGGCCTCTAACTCACTCTTGTATATTTTTAAAATAAAAGGTGGTGGCTAGGAAAGATGGCTGTTATTTGCAAGCATCATCCCGGCACAAACCACAGTGATTTAAAAGCCAGTCAGAAATGTGTAGAAGTAAGGGTCAGGTTATCTGGCGGCTAATATCTGCCAAGATTATCTGGCTTGTGTTTTTTCAATCTGTTTGGTTTCTGTAAGCTATGCTGGGACAGGGTGAGTCCCCTGCCTGAGATTTGGTTTTTCTGTTGGATAGGCACCTGGGCAGGGCAGAACCACTCAGGAGGATCACTAGTGTGGGCACTGGTGGTGTTCAGACAGTCCCTGTAACGCTTCTCCTCTTACCTAAAAAGGTTTACTCAGCCTAATCTATCAGTAGCTCACCATGATCTCCTCCTGCATAGCCATTGTAACATCTTTTCATTTTTTAAATGAAGGCAGTTTTCTTAACTTTTTTCAAAAAAAGAGGAAGTCCATTTGCTGCATCCCACTGTTGTGGTTCTTGCTTTAACATTTAAATTCCATGTGCCATGTTGACTTTACTATAGTCAAGATAGAGGCCTGGAAGAATCTATAATTCAAGGTTGTAATCATGTCCCAAAGTCTTTCTATTTAACTTAATTTATAGACCAAATCAATGACTGCTGCATTTTTAAACTGTATGAGACACTTACAGTTGTTTTTGTGTCTATGTGGCAATATCTATCTAGCTGTCTATGTTCTGTATTCCCCCCACCCCATTTTTTTTTTCTGCTTAACTCTAGATTCCATTTACCAGTTACACAGCACCACACAGTTGTATCAGCTCAAATAGGCTAGGACTAGCAGCAGAGAGTTGGAAACAGACAGGAAAAGTGGGAAGCTCTTTAACTGGATTTACTACTACTGAAATGAAATGTGAAACTATGCTCTTTAAAAGCTTGTGATTACAGTCAATTCCTGGCAGGTGTGTAACAGTCATCAAGAAAACCAGAAATCATTCTACAACTTTTACAAGTAAATCACTTATCTAATATACTCCCAGTTTGATTTTTATGTTAATGGCAATTGTTAAAAATTGATTAAATGCTGGTATCTCATACATATTGCCAAAAGACAGCCCAAAGTAATCATTGTTTAGCATTATCTGACTTTTTAAAGCAAAAACTCACAAAGGGTTACTCATAACAACTTTCATGTGACTTTCTAGATCGGTAGTTTCCATAAGTGCAGGAAAGTCTAAATCGATGGGACAATTTTTAAATGTTGACCTCTTTATATTTCTTGAAGCATTGCTGTGTGTTTATTCAGTCTTTATAAATCTGAATGGAAGAATGCACCCAAAAGTGCTGATAAATGCTTTAGATCTAAATCTGTCAGAGATTCATACAGTCACAGTTTAAATCTATACTGAATAATGCATTACCTAATCTGACCTTTCCTATTTCACACACCATTACTCTTCTCCAAAATTGACTCCAGTATTGGTTCTTTGTTGAGTCCGATAGTTTGGGATTGACTGAAGCAAAACGGAGGTGAAACTCCCGACCGTTCACACATTCTCAGCATCACTGGGTACACAAATAATTCAGTCAGTTCTTTTACAGTTTTTATTGGTATAAAAATATTTTCAGATACAGTTTCTTAATGCCCCTTTTAACGTTAAGAGACAGCATTATGTAGAAGGAAAACAGAGTATTTGTTGAACTGATATCTAATTCATTACTTGAAATGCTGAAGGCCCTTTTCTGTAACTTAGTGAAACACCTTGTAAAAGGGCTCTGAAATTTTACAGGAGTGGGCCCAGTAGTGTCAGTAAAAGATAATTTAGCTGTTAATATTGATAGGTGGATTCAGACATTTAAAACAATATCCAGGCATGACAGTGGGGCCGATTTCTATTTCAATATATTTAAGTGTATGCTATTTTAAATGAGTTATTTGGCAGGCCAGAGGAATCCCTATTTAGTAGCAGATGAGTAAGGTATTCCAAAAGAACACAAATTAGAAAAAAAAGTTGTAAAAAACCCCAATTAGCGTTTCTAGACTTGCTGTAGTTATCTGCTTATTTATCAGAACTTCTGTAATAAATCTAATAAATCTCCCCTAACATTCTCCCCAAATTCCTGGGTGGCCCAGGTGGCAAGCATGGACAAAATGTTAATGAGTCTGTGCCACCAAGTGGACTAGCTACACAGTGGCATAAAGCTTGGCAAACAACTTGGACAGAAGGTGTCTAAGATTATTTTCTTACAAAGCCTGTCACACTGTACAGTTTGCTTGACTTTGTTGCAAAGGTTCCTTAGATTATTCAGGTGACCATTATGTGGAACATTAGGATTTCTCGGGACTGTCTGCTGAGGGCTTTACAGTTTCCACAGGGTGAATATATTGATATATTGCTGTTTGCACTGGATGGTTGCAGCTGCCCGGACACTGGGGGCTGTGGCTGTCCCAGTATCGCTGGCTGGCTGCAGCCTCTGCAAGACATGACTAATTTTGTTCCAGGTAGAAGAAATATCTCCATTTTGGGAAGTCTGGCTAACAAGGGAGTAGTTTTCTTATGTCGCATATTGGATTGTTTTCTGGCTGTTACTGCTTCAGTCAGTGTGTAAGCTCTTGCCCAGACATTCTATATTCTCTCCAGGCATGGTTGTAAATATCATGTACAGCCCAGGTACAGTCATGTATCTGTATTTACATCTGCATCTGCCTGTATTTTCTGTAAAATTGGTTTTGTGATTTTTGTAAGTGCAGTTTGGAAAGGAAAACACAAACCTGAAATTTATGTAGCTCTTTCACCCATGTGTATTTGATGCACTGTATACACAGATTTCTAATTTTTATCTTTAATAGAAATATCATCCTACACTGTGGCATAAAATATTTCTCTTTCAATGTGTTTTCCTGCTCTAATTTAATATGGCAAATAAGCAGTGTTCCATGCTCATAATTATAGGATTTTTTGAATTTTTTTGTGAGTCAGTTGAATGACATAAGTATCAATTTTTATATGGTACATAAATATCCAATTCCATAATTACCGAGGCATGTAATGCATATTATTATTCAGTAAATACCAATAAAATCAACTGAGCTGGTATTTAGTATATTCTGTTGAAAAACTATGAGTGTTATTAAGCTAGGGCATATATTGGGAAACACTTAATTGGGATAATTTTTTTTTTTAGAATATTGTATTTTACAGTGTTATTGTCTTTCAGATTAGGAGCTCTGTAGTGTGTCATTTTTCTGCTCTGTATCATGATACTGCATTGCTATTAGAGTAACAGCATGTTAGCATTTGCCATAAGAGTGCAGTTCAGTCTTTCAGAGTGTAATTCATTCCTGGGCACAGGGCCAGGATGAGGCCTGTGAATATCCCAAGTCCTACTTCAGCTCCCAAATAAGTGTCAAAGCATATAAAAATTTTCATGTTTTCCTCCCTCATTTGGCCTGGTGAACAGAACTGCTTTTGAATATACTTTGATGAGATTTGTGCTGTGAAGAGAGCTAGTCCAGAGATGTAGGAGCCTAAAACGTGTTTAGGTAGGGACCCACTGCTCCTCCTGAGCATGGCTGGGTTCATGGCAGAGCTCTTTGTCCAAGGTTATGCCCATCCCCGACACTGCCCTGCCATGGGAACACCCTTTGGATTCCTCATTCATAAAGGGAACAAAGTAACTCCATATAAAAGGACATTTTTTCCCTCAGAAGTTATTGGAGGCAGGCATATCATGACTGAATTAACCAGCCACCTTACTAATGGACACAGGCCTTCTTATTAGGCCAAAACCAAAACAGGCAAAGCATTTAAAATCAGTGTAAGATTGTGGGAACTGAACTTTTGGACACACATATTTGTCTCAGCAGAAGTGAGTTAGTGAGTGATACACTGACTTGAGAACTGAAAATCTTACATCAGCTGCTGGTGAGCCAAAAAAGCTCTGCTGGGCTTAAGCTGAACGCTTCTGTGTCCAAGCTGCTCAGCCTCAACAATGAGATTCGTACAAATATCCTTTTTTTCCTGACAGAGTGGGAAATAGTGTAAATTAGTGTCCGTCAATTACCTTGCAGTCCCGAGGAGGTGGTGGCTGCAGGAGTGACAGGTGCTGTGTGCTCTTCCCTCGGGAAGCAGCTGCTGTCAGAGCCACAGTAATGGGTTACTGCAGTCCTCCCGCGCACTTCAGCTCCCGAAGGCACCTGTCTCTCCCAGTGCTGCGCTGCCAGGGACGGGCCTGAGCCACCATCAATCCGGGATGTCCTTCAAGGTGACAGCAAGCAAAATTTACCAAGACGAGGGAAGCCTAAATGAATGGCCTGTTTGCATGGTGTGACACAGACTTGGAGCTTAACTCAAAAGGCATAAGGACTTTTGACAGTGTGAATGCTCAATTATTGTGAGGCCTGATTTTCATGAGTTGGAAGTGCTGCTGACCACTTTGAGGCTGTCATCCAGAAAGGAGAAATGGATGTCTAAACCTGCTGGGGACAATGATGAATTTAATTTGAATTAATTTCTCACCAATTAATTTCATCTCTCTCAGATATGAAAAAAAATATTTCCTTTAAAATAAATAAAAGGGAAGAAAGTTATCTTGAATCTGTTTTAAATTATTTCTGTAGAGCAATCCATGATATACAATCAGTATTGCTTGTGGGCAGTTTTATGGGCACACTAGAGCTAAATTTTACATAACTGAAAAAATAAATTGATGCCTTCTTCAGATGAAACTTGCTGTACAATAAATCCTCTGTGTGGTTTGGGTTCTATCTGAACAGCCATTCATTAAACATACTGCAAGATGATAGGGGTTGGGGCAGGTTTAGGTGAAGATCAAGAAGATTAGAACTAACAAAAAAAGAGAAAATGCAAAGAAAAATAAGCTGGAGTGGTTTGTGCACGTGGCTGATACTGCGTGAGGGGAAAATGAGTATTTCTGGCCCAGTAGGTTCTTCCTGTTGGTGTTCACCATAAGGACTGTATAAATAGGAATTCAAACTTCTGTACAAAAGGGACAGTAAAATAGATTATGTTTTGAGATGCCAAATCTGACCAGTTAGCTGTAATTTTAATGTGTCTTCATATACTTTTCTGTGCTGCTATGGTATATCAGTCACACAGTTTCTAGGGAAAATGGGACTTCTCTACAGTGGATGCAAAGGTGGGGCCAGAATGCCACTGATGTAAATATTGTATTCATTTATAGTGAGCTGTGTTTAAAACTCTGCCATTTTTGAAACAAAATCCTGAGGAAGCTTTGTTTCACTTGGACTGTTGAAATGTTTCTGCAATGTAATTATGTTAATTGAATATTCTGAAGCAGTAGACACAGAAAAACTCCACAGGCTCTTCTGCTGATGCTCAGCTGGGAAGAAGCATATGACTCGAGTAGAAATTTCTGCTTCTCAAGAAAATGTGAATTTTCTTTCATGTCTGGATTTCAAAGACAGAGACAAATATCCTTGGCCTTTTGGAGGCTGGATGCTTTTATGAAAAGCTGGTGCAACTCCTCTTTGTATTAAAACAATAAATATGATTTGTATTTTAAGAGTAAGGATTTCCTCCATTGGTGGTGTTGGAATAAACAGAGTTTTGATATCTGGGGTCAATCTCTACATCTATGCATTATCCCTTCTGACTCTAATGAGAGCTGCAGAAAGGATGTAATCCCTTGTGTTCATCACCCTCATGGCCTGACACAACGTGTGTTACACGTGTGAGAGGCTTCTGGGGAAAAAGAGAGAGACGTAGGAGTGTCGAAGTTATCTTGAAATGCTTGCTAAATACAGATAAATAACAACTAGAAGTCTACAGGAGTCTACAGATTATAAGAGTGGTAATTAATCAGAATATTCAGGTGGATGATCTGTTCGCAGTTTTGGGAAAATTCCTGCACACCTCAGTTCGGTGAATCTGTGGTCATAGCTACTGCATCAATGTACTACCTCTGTTTTCTACGGCCAGGTAAAAGCCATCCTATACAAAACAGTAATTTTTGTATAATTTCCACAACTTGGTCCTGGGTAACTGTCTTTCCTCAGTTTCCCATTAAGTGAATGTAGAAACCCTCATAATATCAATCTATGTATAACGTAAATGGTATCTTTTCAGTGGGAAAAATAACCTTATTATTCTGTAATTCTGGGATTAGTTTATAGTTCATTTATTTGCTTGCATGTTGATGTCCATGTATATGATCACCTGTTTGGAGAATTAATGAGGAAAGCTCATCTTAGAGAACAGGCTTTGCTTTTAGTTCTGGCAATAAGGTGCTCTCTGTTCTTGGAGGGGAAGTGAGTTTCAGGACTTGGCTTTATGGTCTGCGGAGGGTAGTTTGCATGCTTGAGTCCTTTTGAGTGTGAGCTGGTGGGATGCAGTTGTGATGCTGGTGGGGCACAGGAGTCAGCCTCCTGGAAATTAGTGGTGTGGGGAGCGTGTCAGCACAGCAGGCTGTGATGCAACTCTGTCCCAAAGATCTGCAGTTGCAGCCCTCATTTGCCTTTTGTGGAAAATATGCCCAAATGCTCAGTATTGCTTTCTGAATGTCAAGGATATGAGATTCACAGCAGGGAATGCTTGGGTGATTTATAGGAAGAGGTGCTTATCCAAATGATTTCCAAAAAATATTTTCACTGGCACAAACATCAGTATGTATCAAGACTGTTCCCTGGCAATTCTTGAACTGGAACAGGATACAATTTACTAGATGAGTAATTTGCTGTGAATGGTTTGTTCATCTCTACTCTAGCATTTTCTAAGCAATTGATTATGACAAATTACCAGGTAACAGGTTTATTCAGGCTGTGCTTTGAAACAAACAGCTTTTGCTGTGGATCCAGCCTGCTGAGCTGAGTGACAGCTAGTCAGTGAGCCCCTGAGCTTGTCTGAAAAAGAATATTCTTAGATATAAGCAATCTATGATTAAAACCTTGTATCAATCCATCTCACTCAGCTATTTTTGTTTTTCAAATTTAATACCATCTTTTGCTAGCAGTGACTATAGTGCTGAGGAGGCTCCAGAGAGTGACCCTTCCAGTGGTCTGCTTGGCACACTGCAACAGATGGGGCAGGCTGAACAGCCTTTGTGTGTAACGAGAGACTTGGCAGTTACTCACTGGCACAAATTGCCAGAAGGGACTACAGAAGATCATTACTGTGCAGGAAGCTTTCTCTGGGGAGGTTTGTTGTGCCCATTTTTTCTTGGGTAGTAGTCAGTCCGTTCCAGGGAGAGTGCTATGGGCTTTGTGGTTCCTTAGGCTCCCTCAGGACAGGCACGCCTGGAGGATTGGCAGACTTGTGTTCCTGGGCTAGATTTGGGGTTGTCTGTGTCCCTTTCTGCTGCCAGCACAGCTTGGTGAAATTTATGTATTGTGCTTTGGGTGGAGGAGTGACATGGTCCTTTTACATGTTTATCCCTAGAAACAGGAGGTCACTAAGATATTGAAACAGACTCTACAATTAATTTCCCCATGTTTAAGGAGATGTTTTTTTCCCCCCACATACTATTGGTACCTTATTATCATAATAAACAGCACATGCTTCACCTGTAAGAATAAAGCTTGTAGGTTGCTGCTACATTATGAAGATTTTCTGCTTGTGCTGCTTAATTATGAAGGCAAAGCTTGTAACAGAAATCAGCTTATATCGAGGCATGGTGATTTCAGCCTTCTGGGTATATTACTTTGGAATTTTCAATTTTGAAAAGACAGATGATGAACACATTCACAGAAAAATGAGTGCTCCTTAGCGGGAAGTTGTGCTACTTGATAATGTCTTGCCACATTTTGTTCTGATTGTATGGAAGCTGTTGCTTCAAGTCTAAACACTGGAATCCAACATGTTGTTAGTAATTTAGAAGGGCAGGATTTATCTTGGTATGACAAACCACCTTACAAAGGTGCTTTTCCTACCCCCCTTATCCATCCATCTCTAGCATCCTGTAGTAGTGTCTGTTTCTTTCTTTCCTTTGACTGATAGGACTGTTACCCCGTCAATGGTATTGAAATCAGGTGAGATTAATCTTACTGTAAGAACTGTTATCAACCTGTACTAATATAGGTATGCTAATTACACAGTATGAAATTCTTATAAAGAAATATGGTAGTCATCATTGTTTTCACATAAAGTGATCAAGACTATTTTTCTAGTTTATGATGATACAGTAAAAAGAAGTTTAGTTTCTCAGTCTAATGACTAATGTTCTTACAAATGCTGTATTGTTGAAAAAACTTCTATTTTGTTGAAGTTACTCTCTACAGGGGAAAGGTTGGGGTTTTTATGGCTTTTGATAAAAATTTGAACATAATCCATTTTCATAAAACATCCCTGTATGACATAAAATACCTTTTTTAATGAGTAGTCATATACATTTTCACGTCACAGAGGAGGTTTCATTGTCAATACAGGAAAGTTGGTTACAGGAGGGAAGTGATTTAGTTTGTCTGTTTAGCTGAACTGAGTCTCTCCAAATTCTGTGTAACTGATTGTATGGGGTAATAGCTACCATTTCATCTAGACAGGAGAGGGGAGAGGGAAGCAAGAAAGTAACTTTTCTCTGGTCATGTCATAATGTAATTATTTTTGCTTTATCAGTTCTTGAAACCTTAGCATTTTTTTGTTTGGCAACTGGTTTGAAAAATAAGGCAATTTGTTCAGCTTCACATGGGCTTATATTATATAGCATACTTGTAAACATACATAGACACATACTTATAATAATGAAAACACTAACGAGACTTAAGGTGGTCTCAGCTGGTACATTAGAAGAACCAGCAAATAAAATGTCTGGCTTTTCAGTTTCAAAGGATATAAAGAATAGAAGCTCAGATTGTGTAAGAAACACAGCTTTCCCAGAATTTTTCAGATACCTGTCTTTTTGCATTATGTTAGAGCCCAGCTAATAAAAAAGTCTGATTGCTAGTGCTTAATGTTACTTTCTTTCCATTTATGCCAAGAGATAAATAGCACCTCATTCCTTTTTTCTCAATAAAATATGCACACCTCTCCCTGCCCCCCAGTTTCTAACGAGATACTACAGCAACCCACACAGCTTTCAGAAATATTTGTTTCTTGAAGGCATCAGTTTGGGTGTAGCAATTCTACTGCCAGAAAACCCCAAACCTCTTTGCAAGAAGTTGGCCCCAATGTTGTTTCCTAACAAGAATTATGGTACCTACTAGGGGCCACACTGATCATCTGGGCTTTGCACCTTCCCTGTTGTTTTTTCTGTGATTACTGTCATCCCAGAGAAGAGTTTTGTCAATAAATAGATGTTCTCCCGTTATGAGTAAGACGACAGGCAGATGAAGGAGAGCAGCTTGGCTTGTAGCATTGCTCCTCAGTGCCCCAGAGCAGCTCAAACAAGGGATGCACTCCCACGCTCGGCTGCTGGGCACCAGCCCCTTCCAGCTTCTTGCTTGTAAAGCCCAGAGCAGGGATAGGCATAAACAAGGGCAGTCAAATGGTGGAAGGGAAGAAAGTAGATTGAGAAAGAAAAAGAGATTGAGAGAGAGAAGCCAGCAGCAGGAGATAACTGGGCAGGGCAAACAATTGTAAAACTGGAACTGCTATGAAGCTTCAAATTTGCAAATGTGCCAATAAGCACCACTGGTGAAGAGGGGATCTAGGAAGCAAAGCTGAGAATAGAAATCATGCATCAGAGAAGCTACTGGTCTTTCTCAGAAATAACAACCTTTTATCAGATTTTTACCACTTTCAATTGACTCATAGCCAGATCTGCAATTCAGCTTCAATATATTTTATAAAAAATAGTACTTAGTTTACTTTCACATAAGTGAAGAGATACAATTGCACAATGGTGGTTACAATGGTAGAAATACATACTGTTGATAAAATGTTTGCAAGAGATTTAAAAACATACTGTACAGCACCACATCTGAAATTGGATGATGGCAAAATGAATCATACTCCTTGTCTAAGTAAATTAAATTCCTAAATCTTTCTTTTGGAATAAATAAAAAAATACAATGTGCAATATGTGTCTGACACTACCAAAATGTTTCCTGAAGTTAAGCAATATGTGAAAACAAAAAATGAGGTAAAAAAAGACATTCATGCATTTAAGCCACCATTAGTCTCTGACTCTAAAATAAGGCAGATCATAATCTTTTAAAACTGTCTTTAGCCATTTAAATCCTCTTTAGTGCTTTTCGAGACAAGGTCTTGACAGACCTTGCAAAATCATGAGTTAAGATGCTTTTTATTTCTGACAGGTCATTTTTGACAGGTTCAGCCATATTGAAATGCATTACATAGTAGAAAATGTTGCTTTTGTTCAATGAAGAAAGAAATGTAAATTAAAAGGAACTGAGAGAGATGGATGCTTTTAGAGTTAATCACAAATGAGACTGCTTTGAGGGAGGGAGGTAAGGGAAAGAAAATTATGTGTCATCCTCAGTTTTAATGACGTGGAAAAGGGTGACGTTAAACAGGACTTGATGTCCATTATTCCAAGCATAGAGAGCTCTATCTCTTGCATTGTAGTCAAGCATGGATATATGAAAATACTGATTATGGAAAGGAATGTCTGTGTACTCGTAAGTGGAGGTTTTTGTGGAATAGGAGTAGTAGACCTTGGCTCCTGTTAAGTGCGAGTTAGTAACATACAAGGTGCCACAGATCATGAAGGATTCTCCAGCACTTCTCTTGGGGTAGCCCGTGCTCCAGCTCTTCAGCACCTCCAGTGTATCCTGGTTTAGCTGGCTGATGACAATGTTGCCTGCATTCTGGTTGGTGGCATACACAGCCCACAGCCCAATTTCATCTGCCATCAGGTCGATATCAGAGAAGCCACCCCAGGTGTAAGGGTAGACATTGTGAAAGCCAGCGTACTCGAGGCTACGCTGTGCCAGCACCCGCCCCGTGTCAAAGCTGTACTTGATGATGATGTTGCTCTGATACTTGTTGAAATAGAGGGAGCCATTGTAGACAACGTGGTTGGTTCCTGCCCATTTGAATGGAAGGTTGTATGTCCTTGATTCAGCCCCACTGACGAAGTCTGCGATTGATTTGTATTCACGGACAATTTTATTGTTAGTGTAACTATCCATGTACCAGACCTGGAAAGAAAACAAAGACTGGGAATAAACATCTTGAACACAGTGTGTGGTATATGATCATGATATGGCACGATGGAGATGTTGCAGAAAAAGAAGAAAAACAAGTTTTAGATGTGCAGCAGGCTATCAAAGTGCAATATCGCTCACATTCCTGTTACAAAACCAGGAGGAACTCCTGAATTTCTGAATCAAAACTTACCTCGACAGGTGAACTCTCAATGCAACTGTTACTAACTACAGTGTCTGCATTTTCAGAGAAATTTAATTCTGGATTATTCAGTGTTTGGGCTCCTGCTATATGGTGCTTGCTTAAAGATGTTTCTAGAGACTAATAATCCAAGAGAGAAATGGAAAATGGCATGTGAGATACACTTGAATTTATACTTAGGAATAAATGGGGTTAAACTTTTTTCAGCTGAATCTCTATTCAAAGAAAAATAGCTTTTTCTTAGTAAAGGAAACAAAAACAATAGCAATGAAACTAGTAAAGTTTCAAAGCCGTTTTTTCCCCTTAAAACAGAATTATTACTTCTTTTTAATGTTCTGTATGCAGCTTCCATTCCCCCATTTTTTCCTTCATGCATTTTTCCTTTTCTCCTTTTAGTTTCTCAGAGTTTGCTGCTCTCCTAAAGGTAATTGAGACTTCTGGACTAAGTAGCAAGCCTGCATGGACACAGTGGGCAGGGGAGAGCTGCACATAAATCTTTATTTGTTGTCATTATTATGTTGCCTTTTCTGTTGCCTTTGGTTTTTTTCTGTATTCAAAAAATTAATGTTGTGGGTCTCATACAAATGATACCTACTGTTTTGACTTCCAAAGGCCTTTGATGGAGAGAGCACCTTCTCAAAACTGTGGCCAATTTGAGATACTATTGCAGATCAAACAACAAAACTATAACATAACTTGGATATGATGGAGCAAATGGTCTGAGCTTATATGGGACCTAATCCTGCCAATTTTAACTGTGCTGCATTATGGGTCCTGCTCTTGGGTAAAAGTGTTGATGTTTGTTTTAGATTACTCTGGTTCTTAAAAGACCCAAGCAGAATTAAATAAGTTACAAAATAAAAAAAATTGTGTTGTTAGTTCAGATGTCTGTCAGGCCTGAAAAAGTTGAAGGAAACAGCACAAAAGTGCTCAGTTAACTTTTGTCTTTGAATGTTTTTCCAAAAATACTGTTGCTTTTTCTCTGAAGATGTTTGAGTGTGAAAATGACTGAAGTAGAAGAAACATGCTTGCGAATGTAACTTCCTAGGGGGAAAGTATCTTTTAAAGGATTAAACGAAACCAAGTAAGACTCCAGGACACAAAGATAGTGCCTTAACATACTCGGTTATTTTTCTCCGATGCCAATGGATCTGTCATCCAGGCTCCAAATCGGGTTCCAGATATCTTCACTGTAATGGGGCCTGTGATTTTCATCAATTTGCCACATGCTGAAATTAAAAAAAACAAATGCATTAATGCAAATAATTGCACAACTCTCCTTGACATCAGAGCACAAGAACAAATGCTCCAAACTTCATAGTGGCTCCAGGGGATTCAGGCTTGTATTCAAGATTGATTGTCACCTTCACTGAAGGAACCTCTCCTTATTGAAGAGTAATATAAATATGTAAAAATATACCCATAAAATTTTATTGATATATATTTTTGTATTTACATCTTTTGAAGCACAGTTATGGTTTTTGGGCGTAAACTAAAATATAACCTAGTAAAATATTTTCTGAGCTGAAGAACATTTAATAAAAAATGAAATGAAGACATAATCCCCCCCCACCCCCAATTCCGCCTTCAGAAAGTTCAGCACAAGGCTAGGATTGATGGATGTTTCAGTTTTCCATTGGCCAGGGTAACAAGGTGGTTAAGGGCAGACACAAAAAAATGAGCTTGTACACACAGCGTGGCTGTACTCAAAGCTTGTGCCTGACTGCCCTGTGCTCACGCACACGTGGCTCTTTCTGTACTGGAGGCTGGCTACAGAAAGTGAGTATGAGAATTGTTTAGCAAACTTGGCCGTATTGGTTGGCTTCTAATCCATTAGACTGTCTGGGAGGAAATAATGAAAGTCGATACCATCTTCGATGTTCACCTTCCAAACAATTCAAAAATCTATATTTTAGGGGACATTAATAAGATATCTATTAGTAACAAGCTCCTGGTGGAATTCATGGGTTTACCAAGATTTAATATCACACAGTGTTGTGCATGTAATCAGGTCAAATAGCATGTTTTTAAAGCAAAGGATGAAAAAAGAAGTGAAACATTTAATTAGTTTTTTAAAATTTAAAAATAACTGCTTCTCTGTGCTACATGGTTGTGCTGTAGTGATAAGCATATCTAGGAAATGTGGAAAACAAACCATCTGGTGTTGAGAGTGAATTTATTCAGTTCGAAAGAGAGGGTCATATCAAGCCTGAATTCTATACTCTGTACCTGGAAAGGAATGTATTATGCCAGCCTATTTCAGTCACTTAGGGTTGGGTTAATGCTGTGGTGAAAACTCAGAGGCTGCTTGGGTAGTTTTCATTCACAGCCAGGGAAATTGTATGGATTGGAAATGAAGATAACTGAATGCACACTGAGATCTCAATGAGCAGGGTAGGCTGTGTCTATTTTCTGGGTCAATTAAGAGACATTATTATTTACATATCTCAATCTATGTATGGTGCAATATTTTGAAGATATTTTTGGAATTACCCATTTTAAAGAATCGTATAGGTTTTTTATACTGGGTTATCATTGTACATTATTTTTTATTCTGGATTTTTTTTTGTAGATGGGCTGCTATCATGTGCTGAATGATCTTTTTCTACAGCATGAGCTGCTATTAGCTTGAAAGGTAGAGGTCTATAATCTATCAAGATGAAGGCTTTTATTTTTACGTGGTATATTAATAAATAGTCTCAGAAATGGGCATGAGAGAACCTTCTGAAGGTTTGAGTTTAAATCTGGAATACTTAATTTGGAATAAGTTACCAGAAAACTAATAAGCAGAAAGAAATCAGAATAAAATTCCTCCTGAACTTGTAGTTTCTAAGATAATTAAAATACAGTGAATGCATGAGTTATAAGGTATACTAATACTAATAGGTGCCTATAGAACACAGTATTGCAATTAGTGGGAAAGCATAAAAAGAATTTGGAATCTGAAGCACTGTTTCTTCTATGAAGAAAAGAAGTCCAGGAAGCTAAATGTGGACTCATAATGAGTTCTGAAATTTTGCCTCTGAATGGACAAAACCTATGGAAGAGCCCCTGGCAGGGATTTGAGTGATCCCAGAGCCACCTTTTGTGTCGGGGGGGCCCAGGCAGGGCAGCTGTGTGAGCACTCCAGGTGGCTCAGCAGTGCCAGGGCAGGGTGGGAGCAGCACGGGCACACAGCAAGCTCGAGGCCCTGGAGCTGCAGTGGGAGAGGGGTAAGAGCAGGCGATGTTTGGAGTCCCTGTGGGGGTGTGCACACAGCTCTGGTGCTCTTTGGGTGCTGCTCCATGTGTGAGGGGCTTTTTGAGGCTAGAGAACAATGTTCAGAGATTTGTATGCTTAAGTGTCAGTACTGTGCTTCCTCTGTTACACTACTTGTATTTATCCTGAATGTATAGCTCACTGATTACAGTTAGTTACATGTTGTTAATAATTAATTAACCTCTTCAACCTTCATTTAGTTTATATGAACTGAGCTGTACCCCTGTCACAGGAGTCAGATGCTTTTAGAGAATGATCTTTCAAAATGTATTGAGATGCTGTTCAATGTGAAAAGAGATGACATTGTACTTCAGCCGCTAAATGATCAGCAGTTTGAGTCAGGGTATATTTCTGATCAAATTTTCATTCCCAGACAGCATGAAGTGATCAAGAAAGAAAGACTCTTCGGAGAGCTGCTGTATAGCTGAGGGGTAGCTGAATGAAAAAGTGACAAAGCTTCTCTTTTTGGCATAACAAAACAGAGCACTTTGTAAGAGGCATGAGGATTTTTTTCCCCCCTGCCCTGTAGTAGGCCCCATTTTTCCTTTCCTCCCTCATTAAACAGAAACCTACAGATCTGCTTATTTTATGATGTAACTTGATGGAACTGGTATTTAAAACTAAGGCATACTACAAGTATTTTTTCCATGTATGATAATTCATTCCCACTGTAGTAGTAATTCATATCCCATCAGCAGGCTTCTTCTGTAAATCCTGGCAGTACCTGAGGTCTGCTGACCTACTTGCTGACAGCATGGACAGTAAAAAGGCAGCAGCAGAGCTGTCAGAGCCCACCTCTGTCTTGTCATCTCAGCCTCCCCATAGCTGAGACATCCTCATGACTGGGATTCTGTTTAATGAGGAAGGAAAAGAACTCAAACCAAACAGAAAGTCCACTCAGTTCAGAAAATATTGCTTGAAACAACAAGGACAAGGCCCCAAAGCAAGTCTTGGCTGAACGGTCAAGTTGAATCAGCTGATGCTGTTTTAAACTGTTTAAGGCTGCACAAGTAACTTTTGCAGAAGTCATGTTTAACAGCTCACTGACACAAGGTGAGTTTTCTCTTGCTTTTAGGCACTTCCAACTTTGTGTTCAGTACAAGAAATTTTCCTTACTCCTCCACCAAAGCTGGCAACAGCTTCTTCTAGTCTAATTAAGAGTGTTTATCTAATCCCTGCCTGTATTCTCAGCTGCAGAATGAACCTTTTAATTGTTTGGGTGGCTGTAATAAAGCTGATCTTGCAAGCTGAGGTTTTTTTGCTAGGCAGTGTTAATACTAACATACTGAAGGCAGGATCTTTTACTTAAAATTCTTTTGGCATGAAAAGTCTGGGATTTTGAAATTAATGTAAATTCCTATTAGTTTCCAGTTGAGACATTTGTTTGGCTCATTTTGTACGTAGATAAATAGAACAGAGACAAATGTCATGTGAAAGGGGAATCACTTCTGGACTATGAATTTTCCATAGCAGTGAGGGGGCTGACAGTTAAAACTAGCCTATGCAAATTTTTTTTCGAAGTAGCCAAAATCCTCTTCCCTGCCCACACTTTTTTTTTTCTCCTTTCTTTCCCCTGGCAGAAGAGAACATACAAAAAGCTTTTGTTTATAGCAATATAGCAATTTGATTCCCTATAGAAGGACCAGATGCTAGTAAAAAGTTAGATCAAATATATTTCCATACTAAAAAATGTCAGGAAGTTCAGGTACACTAAGAAACATGTGATATTCATAGGCTTTTTTTTTTTTTTCTTCCCTAGGAGGTTCAGATGGGGTTACACAGAAAAGCAGTGGGATTTTTAGAAGCCCTCCGTCTCTTTCGCTTGGCTTTGGAAGAAGCAGCTGCCTACATTAGAAAATCCCAACCTTTACTGATTGTAATAGTTGGAAAATCCCAATTATGGAGTCCTTTTACATCCTAAACTGAGATGTACAAGAAGCATCATATCATGCACAATCCAGGTGTTTCTGGCTTGGTTCATCTCCTTTAACAATTCTGTACAGTGGACTGCTGTAAGTCTGTTCATAATTTCCAGTATTTCTATTAAGGAAGACGTTGAGCATGAAGTGACCATTAAAAGAGAAAATAGATGTACTTTTGTACAGCCTGTGGGCTCTGAAAGTATATGAGACAGAATGCATCTGGAGAGCTCCAAAGTGAGCAAATACCAGGAGGAGGCTGTGATAGCCCAGCTGGACAGGAGCTGTTTTGGAGATAGCTAGAAATGGGTAGATAGTCCCAGTCTCTGTGATATGAATGAATGTTGGTAGCTGCTATGTAGAGCGAGTGTATAATTTGTAGAAGGACTGGCAAAGGAAATAAAATCACAACACTCTCTTGAAGTGTTCATAAGCATCATTGTTGTGGGGTTTTTTTGTGGGTAATAAATAGTGGAAAATGAAGTGAGGTTTTTTTGGCATTTGCACAAATGACTTCCACGTGTTCTACTGCTTGCACTTTTCTGCTTATGGTCAAATTTGTCATAACATACTAGCATGAGGGAATGAAGAACTAGTTCTTAATAAATATATGTCTGTTTTCCTGCATAATGTGAATCCAGAAAGCACTTTAGTATAGCTATTAGAGTCTGCTGAGAGGAAGCCCCTGGATTTTTCTGCATGGGTGCCATGGCTTGCTGTGTAATCTTTGGAAAGGTCATTTATACTTCTGGGCTGCTTGTTTCATCATCACAAAAAATGGGGATAAGAATCTATATTTCTCTTGCCCAGTTTTATACTAAATGATATTTGTAAAATTCATCAAATCCCAAAGGGAAGGATGCTTTGGAAGTACAAGTACCACTGCAATCAATAGTCTCATGCCTGCACTAATAGGTCCTCTGCCACTGATGTAACAGCACTTCTTTGGATACATAGAATATTCTACTTTTGAATTGCTAACAAAAAATGTTACTGTAAAATATTGTTCAGACTCTACATTATAATCAAATGTAGCTAGACATGAATCCAATGTATATCTACTCTAATTATATGTCAGAGTATTGGCTTCTATGAATGCTACCCATGTAAGTTTTTTTCCAATTTGATAAACAGGTCATAACAAGAATAGGAGGGTTCCAAGCATAGTGTGCAACCTGAATTCTCTTGTAAGTACACATGACTTACAGGACTGTCAGCAAAGGACCCGTACGTGCATAAGTACATGTGAATTTGGGGGGTGTGTAATCACATGCACTCTATTCCTACGTGTTTAGCTGCATGCACCCTTTAAAAATTATGTCAACTAATTTCTCAGCAGCTTCATCTTGAATTTTCTCTTATTCCAAAGAGAAGGAGTAAAATTCAGTCATCACAACTGTTGTGGTAATCATTAAACCTCAGTGAAATTAATATAACTGGTTAGTGTATGTTAATGAATATTGAAAGTGTTGCCAGTGCGGATAGAAGAACCCTTTTAAGTGGCCAGGACAATATAAATAATGCATTATAGTGCTGAAAAACACCTGCGAGGGAGAAGAATGGAGAATAGCTATTGCACACGCTGATTAGAAAATTGTATTGTGAAATGTAACAAAATCTGCGAAGCTTCAAGCCAGATCCTGTGGCACACTGGGGCCATTGGCTTCTGGCTCTCAGGCTGGCATGGACAGGCACAGCTGGGTCATCTCCAGTGTGGCTGCAAAGAAGGTGTTGGCATGAAAGCTGCTTTCCCCTTATGTTTTCTGATCTGAGCACACGGTCCCAGCTTTCAGCAGTTACAGGAAGCCGAACTGAGGCTGTTTGTACTTTAAAAGGCACACAGGGATAGGCCAGAAAAACAGCCAGTCTGTTTGTAGGGGACCATAAAAGTCATTTAAGCATCTAAGACCAGGAAATAATGCCAATAAGATTATTCTCAAGATGTGTTACATCTTGAGAAGATCCACTCCCTTTTGACAATGGATATGCTTAATAATTTATTTTATACAAAAAATTTCTCTCTACTGCTAATATATGTAATTTTAATGGTTTTTTCATTAGGTACATCAAGAGATTAGAATGTATTGCAGGAATTCAGGATAGATAGGATGTCAATACACCTAATTCTGTTGTATAAAATATATCTCACGCTGTCATTGCTTCACTAATCAGTGTTACAAGATATGCTGTAAAAGCAATGAAAAACAAGATACTTGTTAAACTGACAATTTTTGGTATCTAATAACTTACTGGAACACTCACTATCAGAAAATACTGTTTTTCATAGGAATTTTCTTGTTTGCTGCAGTATTGCAACACAGCCATTTTCTCCTGACTGCCTTCTGTCAATGCAGTAATGTGCTATCATGTGTGTGTACTGAGGGGAAAACAGGATCATAAGAAACTTCTGTTTGAAGAAGTCTTTCATGTATTTTAGCACATCCTCACTGTGCTATTTCCAGTATAAGATAAAGAAATAGAAATAAATAATTTAAGAGGTTAACTTAACCTAGATTTTTCTCATTCTATTCCATCACAAAAATAAGGAGGCTCTGCTTATCCATTTAAGAAGATATTTAATGTCCTGGTTAGCATTTAAAAGTAAACATCCCACACTTGATAACTAAGACACCGATCACAGGCCTAAACATTGGAATTTCAAGTTTATTCATCTTCAGTGCTAAACTGCAAAGTGGTCATTTTTCATAAAGGGGCTGGATTGTTTGCTGTAGTAATCCAGGTTGCAACAGTGATCCATTCAGAAATCTCTGAATGCATGGATAGACTGGGGAAAGGGGAGACTGCACTGTGTTTGTAAAGCAGGTTACCTATCCCTAATGCAAGTTGTGCCTGACACTTGATATTGATCCTTCAGGCCCTTAGTTTTGGTAGCTGATACTAAGCTAGTGCTGATTTTCAAAGATGTTCAGTGTTTGACTTTTTCTAACTAAAGCCAGCATGGGAGCAGCCGAGATGGAGGCAGCCTGAAGTAAACCTGGTGCAGCAACAGCAATGGATCATTGCTGTGCATCCTGCAGAAATCACGCTTTGCTCCCTTAAATTAGATGTGAGGCTTAGTTAGATTGTAATGTGAATTGGAGAATGGGTATCTCTCTTAATACTAATACAGGCTAAAGACATAGTCAGTGGCCTCTCAGGTGTTACAGCAAGATGACAGGGTTATGATGTGGACATCTCAAAACTGATTGGAGTCTACTTTTCACTATTTTTTTTTCACAGTGACAGCCCAAAGATGACTAGTAGCAGTGCATGTCTGAGCTTTTTTTGAAAGAATTTTTGTAACTCTCCAACTGGTTTAAACCTCGGATTTTGAATTTTCCATCTGTTACAATTTTTTATCTTAATTACTTCTGTATACAGTAGGGCAGAACATTATGTCAGGTACTTAGAATGATATGACTGACCTTACGTTGAGTTACTCTTGTCTTTTATTAGGGTAGCACAGATCAGAATATAATGCAGTCTTTCATCAAAGAAACAAACAAGCCCCCCTCCCTCCAAACTTTAATCTTTCTAAAGAGAGACAACTAAAAATGCATAGCCAAGGGACCAAATTTGCCATGAACTTGTTAACTTACTGAGCTTTTTCATGCAGTCACGAAGCCTGGTTTCTAAATTGATTACACGCTGGTGTAGTTCCTCATAGTCATAGGCACCAATTTCTTCCTGAATGCCAGTCAGTACAGTAGACAGATTCCTAATTTCCTCCTTGAACTGTGTGATCAACTTGGCATCAGTTTTGTATTGCTCCAGAACTGGGATCAGTGGCAGGAGCTCATCCATCTTTTCTTTCAACTCCTGTTAAAGGCAATCATAAAGTTTAAAGGAGTTCAATCCCCTAATTTCCTTTAATTTAATATTTATTCCTGATTATTAAAACAACTTGAAAACAATTATTCATTTTAGTTACAGATCTATTATTAGTCTACTGTGAAAAGTCTTAGGCACCTCAGACTTAATGGTAGTAAGCAGTAGACTAAATGCATGAGAGAATAGTTTTTCTATTGAAGATAAAGAGTTACCTTCAGATGATCTGAACCAAACCCACTGACTTTCCATCTAGAGGATATAAACCACCCCTAAGTGTGTCTTTCATCAGAAGATGAATAGGCCTGAACGCACAGTAGTGTTCAAGATCATATCTGGTTTACAGAGCTGTCATACATAGTTGGTGGGCTGTTGATTTCTATTTCATTCCCTAGAAGTACTAAATTCTTTTTTTCCTCAATGTCTGTTGAATGGTGTTTATTCCTGTTCCAGCCACAATGATATATAACTTTTTCTTCTGAAGTAAAAAATCCATGGTTCTTAACTGTGATTTGTGTTTGTCAACTGGCTACATCACTAAATGCTTTTGAACTTTCTCAGTTGACATCTCTTCTGGAATATCACAAATGGTTTTTTTGCCATGTGCAGTTGTTGTTACATTGCCAATCCTATTCTTAAACACTGACTGAAGAAAATAAAGCTCCACCTTGAAATCTCAGATTGCCTTTTTCTCAGATTTTTCTTGAGACTCATACTTTGAGAATTTGTCTTAATCTTTAGTGTATATTGGTTACCCATCTTTCATTTCTTAATTATTCTTTTAAATGCACTAATAATAGGGGCTTTATTAAATTTAAACCAATTTGAAGTTGGTTTTTGTTATTATTTTGTAGAAAACCTCAAAGAATCCTTGCAGTCAAAAGATCCTGCTTTACTGAAACGTAGCCAGTATGTCAGTATATGTGGATTTGAGAGTATTACTTCTGTTGATTCTATCCTCAGGGGCTCTTCCAATTACATTATGGTAGCAGAGTTATCAAAATGGACACTAAGAAGTGAAGTCCTTTTGTTTACAGTTAAAACTATTTTTATTTGGCTGTTTTTATTAAAATCTTAACTTAAACCTACTTTATGCCTGTTAAAATGAATAGTAATTTTTTCCTTGATGATAAGGGAAGTAGGCTTTGTGACAGAGAGGGAATAGCTCCAGAAACCACAGTTTTTGTTGCTTCATTTTGAAATTATGAACTTAGGCTTCAGTTCTGCGGGGCAGCGAATGGCCAAAAACCATGGATAAGCTGTAATGGGAAAAAATGCAAAGCTTGTAAAAACTCAGGAAGATAAAATGTGTTTGAATTAGTGAAGGTAATGTATTCCTGGTAGGATTTATGCCAGATGACGTATCATTTGAGCAAACTTGCTGTAACTTTTTGTGGCAATCAGGTACTTCCTATTTGGCATAAAGTAAAGCATGGACTAACTATATGCTCAAGCGTGATCTGGACCAAATTTGTACTTGGTTCTGATCAACGTGAAAACACAGATTTAGAATATCTTGCTTCAGTAAATCATATAAAGTTGGTTTTGGTATTTTCATGATTTCAAAAAAAAAAAAAAAAAAAGCTTCTGCTGACACTCCAGAGCTTGTTGCTGTGACAAGTGGTACAAGAACTAATTCGTATTGCAACACAGACAGGTGACAGATGTGTTCTGGCACTTTAAGCCAGTTGATATGAAGGGTAATGTTATATCCAACATGAATTTTTCTGTCTCAGGAAAGATAAAGCACTGGAATTTTAGTAGACTATATTTCAGAACAGCATATTGTATTATGTTGATCTTTTAAATTGTTCTATAACTTGATTGGCTGGTACTCTGTTTTATACTCCTGGCAAACTGTCAGACTGAAAGTAAATGACTGGCCAATAGAAATATTGAATATTTAAAAGTTTAGACTACTGGAGTATTGTGCTATCTCTGACACTGTGTGTCAGACATTCAAATTTTGATATTTTGTTCCCAAGGAAAACTAAAATGAGAATACAGAATATATAATGGCATTATGCAAATGTGTTGTTATTGTAGCAATAAGGGATAAAAGGGAAAAAAGGTGGAGATATTTCTTATTAACCAAAAAACCTGGAAGTATGTGCTCAAACAGCTCTAAACTAAGAACAGTGACTTAATTTATAAAGCTTGGTAGTCAGATCATTAGTGTACTTACTTCCTGATATTACTAAGACACACTGGATATTCAGTGTCACCGAGAAAAAAACCCTAGACCTCTTGGCTATGTAATTATTTAGGTATCTAACTCTAGCACCAATTAGAAAATTAAGTTCATTTTATGGGAACTTTCAGAAACACTTCAAAAAATATATATTTGCTTAACATAATGTAATCCTCAGAATGTATTTTCTAGAATCTATTTTGTGTTCTCACAGCCTTGAAAGATCAATTTATCAGACTTGATATTTAAAGAACTTAAATATGCTCTTGAAATACTTTTTTCCTTAAGAGTACTTCAGGTAGCTTTTTCAGAATACACAATGCTATCTTGTAATATCTGCAGCCCTTCGTCCTCACAAAAGGATTGGCTTGTGGTTTTTGTTGCCATTAAAATTCGGTGGAAGTCTTTTTTTAATCACACAAATGTGACTGGGAGTGATTGCCCTCCTCCCCATCTCAAATTCAAAACAGCAGACCTTCAGACATGAAATTAGATCTTAATTGTACTGGATAAAAATTACAATAAACTGATTTATTTCAGCCTTTCTTCCCTTCAACTGCAGTAAATGTCAGGCAACACTACAAGCATGGAACTCTACTTGTTTGCTATTAATTCCACTGGATCTCCCCCTTTATCATTGAAGCTTCAATGAATATAAATTTCTCAGTATGACATGCACGTTGATACAGAAAAAACAGGAATCTGTTTATAGTGACATTTCTCTAATGGCTTAATAATTAATAGTTCCTCCTTATTACAATTAAATTGAACAGAGCAAGAGATTATCATCATAAAGGAGGATTTATTATGCTTTTCTTTTTAATGGTGCTCTTGTACGAGCATTTCAAGCTGAGACCTTAGCAGTCCATGCATTGCTACTTCGTACATTGTTTCCAGCAGGCTTGAGAGTTATTGTTAAAACTGAACCTACCTGAAAATGTTTTGTCATTAATGTCTTCCGATCATCTTCGATTTGCCGAAACTTGGCCTTCAGCCCTTTCATTTGCGTTTCCATTTTTAAAACATACTGGAAATCCCTCTGAGTCCGTAGATTTAGAACTTCAATCGATTGGGACATATTCTGAACCTGTTAAAGAAGAACAGTCTCTAAAAGCACTTCTTGTTGCTTTACTTTTTTTCCTGGTTAAATGTCAAGCATTGAAATGCACTTCTGTCAATTAGTTGTGAGTCATTCCTACCACAGTACAGTTCTACATTCCATAACTGTGTGACAGTACAAATACTGGGGAACAGGGCAAGACCTTGAAGCCATAAATTATTTGGTCCACTTAGAGGCAAAGAGAGAGATCCTTTAAGCAACATTAACAATGGGGTCAGGAAAGGCTGTCAGGCAATAGAGTCTACTTTGAGACCTGTAGTAGCTGTAACTGTGGTTCAGAAGGTGCTAATATAGTGTATATTTCCTTCCAGGCACTTTGGGAGGGACAGGACTGAAATCTGGAGATTTTGGTCAGTATGAAGAGTATGACTTCCATTGTTAGTAGGCATTTATATAATCATTCAATATAAGGCATCCATAAGACACCCAGAGATAAGCTGGGGTGTGCAAATCACCACAGAGGTGTTTGCTCATAATTCTGTAAATAAATGTAAAATGAGAAATTTTATCCAATTGTCTCAGTGTTAGGAAACCACTTTTTTTTTTTTTTTTTTTACAGATGAAAAGTAGTGAATGTTTGGGTAACTTTTGTAGAGAAAGTGATTTTGTAGCTATAGCGAGGACTTCTATCACAGTGAGGCAACAGTAACTGTCATCCAGAGTAAATTATCCATATTTTTAAAAGTTTCTGTTATGAAAGCAATACTTTTGCGAGCCATAAAAATGACACATTTTCCAAGTCCAGTTATTCTATTTCAGTAAGTGTTTTGTTTTCCCCAAACATGAGAAAACTAGACTGCTGTAAATGTATTAGGCAACTTATTGAAGTTTTGGCTCAAACAAAAAAAAATTGTACCTTCCTAAGAAAAGACAAACCCAGCAGTACTCCTGTGGTTTGCAAGAACATGCAATGTTTGAATGGGTATTCATGTTTGGAACTAACTCATTATGATCTACTGAATGTGTGGATTCCAAAAGTACTCTTAAAAATAGTATACATTAGTTATTGCACAGTTGCCATTAGCTGTTCTGAGAAAGGATTTTTAATGAAAAAAGCAGACT
>VZTI01005622.1:674078-707544 GCA_013397865.1 Struthidea cinerea | reverse complement strand
GAAAAGCAGAAAAAAACAGTCCAGAAATTATTGTGCCATAGGGGCAGTTTTACTTTTTAAGAATTATCTGTAAAAGAAGTGCTGAGCGAGGACTTCTAATGGCAATTATTTAAGAGAAAACTTGCATAAAGTTTTCTGGGAGACAGGCTACTGCATTTTCCCCAGGGCAGTTATGAACTTAGTTTCTGAATTTGCTTTAAAAAAGCAAATTATTTTTTATTAAGGACTTTTGGCAGTTATATGAAGGAACACTGCGTGCAATGAAACTGAAGGGATGTATTTTTATAGGTGTGTGTCATCATGAATGTATTTCTTAAAGCTACCGTAACCCTGCAAACAGTTTTTCAGATCCTCAGAGCTTGTACACCAATTCAGGCTAGACATTTCTCTTCCAATATCCACTCAGAATTATTTACATAAATCTCTGCAGTTTAAGGAACACTCACATAAACTTTTTTTTTTAAAGAAATTGAAGAACCCATTGACAGCTATTATATAAACTTAAGGAGTCTCCCAGCAACAGAAAATAGAAAATCTGTATATCCAAGTATTAAATATCTTGTGGTAGTTACACAGTAAGGTGAGCTGTGAAATGTTTCGAATACTCAAAAACTTAATTCACTGAAGAGATATTTGAATACAGTAAAAGAATATGAGTTTGCTTATGTAAAGCTTCTGCACAGAAAAATAAGCTTTTTGCTAGTTTCTCTGTATATATAAACATTGCAGTAGAAGACCTAGATATGAAAATAATTAAATACTAAACATTTTTAGTTTTATTTACCTGTAGCATACTGAATGCACATGCTGGTTTGCCTGCTTTTTGACTTATTCCACATACTTTGTCCAAAAGTCCTGGAACGAACTAACACATAAAGGCTGTTTTCTCCAGAGAACTAGAATTACTTTTAAACTATTAATTGATAGTTGCTGATGCTGATGTCTGAACAAGAAAACACAATTTTTTTGCTGATTTACAAGAAAAGTATCCCAGTGAAAAAAAGCTGCACTGGATCAGTCTCCCTGATCCATTGAGCTCCTTTGTCTATAATGGTCAGCTGTAGGTGCTTAAAAGCAGAGTGTAAGGAGAGAACAGGTGTACAGTGATACTTGCCTCGTTGTAACCTTCCAGCAAACTGTGACACTTGCTGGGCCAGAAGTTGCAACTTTGTGTTCATGATGCCTTCTTCTGAATTTATCAAGTAATTTTTAAAGTCATCTGTACTTTCAGGAGGCACAATGTTCACCTGCATGGAGTTCCACAATTTAATGATGTCTTTTGTGAAGAACGTAGTTGCTAGAAGTTGTGCATAGATTGCAAATTTGAGAAATGCTATGTAATCACAGCTGTTTTACTCAGAGTGTTTTCTGTATTTCAGGAGAAATTTCATCGTTCATATAAATTTGTATTTCATCGTTCATATACGTTCGGATTGCCTGATGGTGGTTGTTATGTACATTTCTCTGCAGAGAGAGTCTCTGTGGCCTATTCTTGATATGGTGATTTTGAGACTGAGAGGTGAGTCAGGCCTTTACCTCAGCCTGATGAAGGGCTCAGCAGGTGAAGGCATTTGAGCCTTTCCAAGAGTTAGTACTTCTGTGGAGAGGGGCTTAAAGTTGTCCTCTGAACAGATGTGCACACTGAACTGTCCAGACTGACATCAAGAGTGAGGCTTTTTGCTGAACTGTCACATTTCATTGGCAATTGGTCAATTTCCCAAGGACCTCCACTGATTACTTCCAATATGGATAAGGTAACATTTGATAATGTTGGAAAATTTTCCAGTTTTATTAGGTTATTCTGAAGTATCTCAGCATACTCTCTAGACTTAATGCAAAAAAAATTCTATTCATCAGTTTTATCACCATTTTTTATTCCTGTCCTCTTTCAGAAGTTTAATAAGCACACTAATTCCCTCAGTTCCAAGACATTTCCTGAATGTAATGATAGAGTTTTGTTTTACCACATTGAATTGCAGCTTTTAACATTTTTGGTTTTCTTCTCTTCCACATTTGCTGTTTCACAGAAGAATGTAATTGTTCTCCTCCTGAATTTTAACATTTGACAAGATACATTCAAAAGGCAATAAAAGACTTTTCTGATGCCCAGATTAATAATTACTGCTGATTTTCCTTCATCCAGGATATTTTCAACTCCTGGAAAGAACACTGTTTGTTGGGTTATTATGATTATTCCTGACAGATGACATGCTGCTTGGTTCTTGTGACAGTATATTCATTAACGCAGTTTAGCACTTTATTTTCTTCCAGCTGGTTTAACTGTGAAACGGAAAGCTTGCTCCCATGTAATTCCCAGTATTGCTGCTGGATACATCTTTAAAGAACTCAGCAGGAGATGATCCTCTAGTCCTCTTGGCTAGTTATATAATTTAACATTACCAGAATGCTGGCACCCCCATGGTGCTGAAGTCAGATCTGCTGTAGCTGCACAGGGGCTTTAAAGCCCCTTTGTGCTGCAGTGCAGGGATGAGGGCAGGTTGCACAAGTGTCTGGGAGCCTCCTCTGGCAGCCCTGGCCCACCCTGAGGCTCACCCTGGAAAGCTGGAAACCTGTTCTGCTAGGGCTGGGAGTACGTGGCAGCTGCATCCTGGGCTGCTGCAGAGGCAATGCCTGCCCCAGGTGTGCTCACACAGACAGGGACAGCACTTGTCTGTGTAATTGTCCATATTCTGTGTCTCTGGTAATTCCCATTTTGTGCACCCATCTGTCAAGTATTGCTTCAGAGCACTATTGCTAGAGAAGGTGTACATGGGAACAGTCTTAAAAATGTCTTTCCTGAACAGTGGAATACTCAATGAAACTACATTTTGTTTCTGTTTTTACCAGAACTGTGTAAGTGTCCAAACCCCCTTTTTGTTAAGGAAATAGATTGTTAAAACAATTTTAGCTGTATTTTACCATAAATAATTGGGTAAATTAAAACAATGGCAAGCAAGCAAAGTGTAGAAAATTTTTGTACCACATCTGAGGTCACATACACAAAGATCATACCTGAAGCCACAGAATAACTGAAGTTACTCTCATCTTGCTAGGAAATAGAAACAAAACTTTACGATCTGTGTTTCATTTCCGCTCTGTATTTTCTGGCTTTTTTTAAAGCTGCAATTTCACATTTCTAGTTTATGATTAACTGCTATGAATTAGTTTTCTGAACAAAAGCTAGAATGCAACAGCAATTCTGAAATCTGAACAATATTCTTTATTACCCTAAATTTCTGTTGGTATGATAACTTTCTCTTTTAATTAACTTCTTCTAAAGTCAGTAAAAGCTGAAGCATCTATACAGAATAACTTCAGATGCTATGTTTTGATTTTACATAAAAGTCTGTCAATCTGTAGCAATTTCAGTGTTGTTAATGTTATTGTATTCTAGTCCTGTAGTATTCAATTAATATATTACAATATACAAGGGTAATTAAAGGTATTATTTAAGGCTTTTATTTAATAAGAAGTCTGAAGGCTCTTCTAGTCTCTGATATTTGCTTTCACTTTGAGATTCTGTTACATTTTGATAGGGATTAAGTCTACTGAAAATGAGAATACATCCCAACATTAACTTATTACAACTGAGGTAGTAGAATCTCTGTACAGTAAGAAGTAATTAACATAAGTGTTAGGAAAAGCAACAAAGCAAATGTCCTGAGTCAGCAACATGTGAAAACATACCCAGGCACCCACCCCAAAACTGTCTAATTACCTTCTGGCCAGAGGAAAATATTGATTGCAAGAAAGGAAATGGTGAAGTTCAGCAGCAGTCACATAACCCTGATGTCACTTATTTAATATATGTAAAAAAGCAATGCTACCTTAAATAATTCCTGCAATTCAAAATTGCGTTCATGGGTAAATGCTATAATGTAAATACCTGAAACCTTGCATTTTATGTAGAAGTGATTGCATACTGTAGTGGTTTAGTCACCCCAAGACACATACTCATGGCTCAGCTGGCTTAACTAGATTCCTCTGAAACAGAGCAAAATCAGGAATCTTAAATCTCAGTAAGTTTGTACTTCGACAGGTTAGGTCTAGAAAGTAAACTCAAGAAGAAAAGTCAAGGCTTCCCTCATTGCAGTGTTCTATAGCGTTCGTAGTTCTTTATCTTCATGTGATATATTTTGTACTCAGTAGTACATTGGTTTAAAAAAGGGCAGTACATTAGTCATTAGTCATGTTCCCGAGCATGATTATTTATTCACATTAGGTTAATGCATGTACAAAGCAAAGTTCCCAGAACTGGAATGGCAATTAAAATTCATAGAGCTGCAGATGGACTGAGAAAGCACAGATTTGTGCTATCAGTTCAACTGCAGTTCTCCGAATTTAGAGAACTGTGCCTTCTTCATCTTACTCTGTTTTTGTTCAACAAAACCCTGTGGCTTTGCAGTGCTACTTGTGAGTAGCAATATCCAGGTTCTTTGTAAGGGCAGTTTGAGAGATACATGCCCTTCCTAGAAAATATCTTTTCACAGATCATCAGTGCATATACAGTGACATTCTGCAGTCAGGTGTCACTTAGAGAAGTATTTAGCAAGGGATTTTTAGTCTGTTGTCCATTACATGCTTCTATACCAATGCTCTTGAGGTGACCTTTCTGAAATGGTCTTAGCTATCTGCTTGTTCATTTTTCAGGCTTCAGGGAGCTTCGTTTGAGTGAAGACATTAAAGAACATTTTCATGTTTTTTTCACACCTATTGTCTTGTGTTCTGATGTTAGCAAATCCCTAGTGTACAGAATAACAAAGTAGTGTCTCCACAGAAGAATTAGTTCATTATGAGAATTGACTGAAACACGAAGCAGGATGGGCAGTCTGATTTAGGAAAATCTGCAGTTAATTGAAACAGCTGGGAAAAACAAATGGGTGGGGAAGGGCTAAATGAAATGAAAAGAAAAGCTTCCTGTCTTGATTTCCTGCCATTTTAATTTTCAATAACATTTATATCAGGTACTCATAAAACCTCATAAGCTTTTCCCTCAAATGTGTGATATGATGATGGATCTAATGGGAGAAAGAGCATATTTTCTAAAATATATGGAGACATCTATTTTGTAGATAATGACTAAAGATTATGCAGACAGTCCTTTTTCCTTTAACAGAGACTGGAAACCTGCATGTTTTTCAAGGATTCTGTGATCCCTCGTCTTGCTCTGAGCATCCACAGAATGGCAGGGTGCAGTGTTGGATGGTTCTGGGTCTGGAATTTGTTGCAGTTTTGCTTTCCTTTGAAAACTGTACCGATTGGATATGAGAATTTATACAGAATTCCTCCTGGAGTAATTCTCATGCTTAATGTACAATTTTCTATCCTCAAAATACATATTATTCTATTGAGGATGGGTGTGAGGTAGGTGAGCTGGCTTTCACTGAGAGTAAATTTTAAGATATTAAAGGAGCTGAAACTGAAATTCCCCATGAAGTTAGATCATATATAATCCTGAAGAGAGCTTGAGCCATGAAAATCAGTAAACTCTGTAGTAATTTAATAAAATAAGTGGTTTCAGCTGGCTCTGATTGCAACTAGATGTTAGAAAACAGAGACTTAAGCTACTTAGAGCCAAAATGCATTTAGACTCTATGAGAATGGGCAGTATAACAGGCCCTTCCTCTGGTTAATGCAAGCTTACAGCTTTGCAGTCAGCACTTACAGACCCCTAAAAGGAAGCTTGCCTGTGGACTGTTATCTTCAATAGATACAGGTAAATTTGTTCAGTGCCTCTTTAAAATCTCCTTGAATCTTTGCAAGTGAGAAGAAAACAGAAATGAAGAAAGTGGAAAGGGTTTGCAAAGTAAAATACCCTGTCAAAGGGAAATTTTGTCTTTGGGAAAAGACCTAGGTGAGGTATGTCTGCACTTATAAATACAGCAGGTTTGGGGTATGGGGTTGAATGCTGGCCCATAGCAAACCACAATGTTTGTTAGTACCACACACCCTAATTACCTTTTCCTTTTATGCCTGGGCATGCTTCAGTTAGATGGTTTGGATATGGATGCAGCATTTCAAGAGGGAAAGAGTAGTTTTGCTGTGTGGAAAGGAGCTGTCTCTCAGAGCCCAGAAATCAGCTCATCTCCTTTTTATTTAGTAGCATGGCTGTGTTTGCATTTGGCCAAGTGCTGTCTTTGGAACTGAGAGCAAAGGAACCATCTACTGTTTGATTTCTGCTGCATTCTGACAAGCAAGTCTTTGTTCTTTGTAAATGTACAGCTTTGCATTACAGAAACACTTGGCTGTATTCTCCTGTATTTCCCAATGCAGATAATTGTCAAGACCGACTAATGAAGAAGCAAGGTGGGGAGGGTTATCCTGCTGACTTGCCCTTCATCCCACCGTGTTTCCATGCATTCTTTTGGCAAGTCTCTTAAACTGTCACATCATGCTGACACCCTTTTCTAACGTATCCCTGTCGTATTCTCTGTAGGGACGAAATAGGGAAAAATTCTTCAGAAGTCTAAACTTGAGCTTACTCCCAGTGGTCTGGCACCCCACAGGCTACAGTACAAGTAGGTACTAAACAAAAGTTTATAGGTTTAATGAGCACGGCACCAATAAAGGCATTTAAAGGCTGTAGCATCTTCCTGTTTGGATCTTCTAACAACAGTGGCATTAACAACATTTCCCTCCTGAGATACAAAGATCTTTTTCTATAGGCAGAAAGACTGAGAAAGAACATTACACTTCTGTTCAGAAAGCACCACGTTTCCTGCAAAATCTTCAAATAACAAGATTTGTTGAATGTGTCTCATTGTGAGCAAATCCATTTTTAATGAACACTGCTTCTTGACACCATCCTGGAAGGCCTAGTTTACTTTTAAACAGGGATGAAAGCTTACAAGTAGTATAAGTGAATACTGAGACAATTCTGTGGGCTATCTTGCCTGCAAGACAGAGGTGTTAACCTGAATGCCATGGCCAAATTTCAGTAGTTAGCTATGTTCTGTCCAGCAAAATGCTTCTTGCTGTTTCAGTTGGATACTCAATCTGTTCTAAATGCTGTGTAGTGCTTTGAATACGATGAGCCAGGTGCTGTGTCTCAGCTCAGTAAAACATGCTGCATTTCAGTAGTGGGTAAAACAATGTATGGATATGCCACAAAGCATAATTCCAGATCAAAGATGCTGTAAAATACTTTTATGTTTAAATAAGGGTATAGAAAGCAAACACTTGCTATTTTCTAAGGTAACAATCCTGGAAGTTTCTGAATTGAATAATGCTGAGAAGAACTGAAGATATTTATTTGGGAAAGAATCAAAATTGTATTACTTGAAGAAAAATAATAGAGAGTATCCCGTAAACCTTACTGAAGTTATGACATACTGTTTTTCTAGCTGCCTTTTTAATGCCCTATTTACATTTTACAGAACAGAAATAAAAGTTTTAAATCGAATTTCACTTTAAGGGATTTTAATTGCTCATTTTTATTAATCTTCCCCTTTATCCTATTTTTTTCTTTTTTTACTGAAATAATTTAAACTGGTGTGTGACCCTGAGAGGTAGAGTTAGATCCATCCTTGTAAGGAATGGGTGCTGCCCTCCACAGGGCTGCTGAGGGCCTGAATACTATTAGCAACTGCAGCTTCTCCTCGGTGAGGAATTTGAGTGTCAAATTTGAAGGTCCAAAGTTCTGTTCCCAGCCCCCTGTGAACAAAAAGAGAAATTTATGAAATTGGTGCTGTTGTCTGAAGATAGTACTGTGGGAAATGCACTTCTGTAATGCACAGCAACGAACAACACCAAATATAAATATTAAAAAAAAACCCCACAAATGTGTCCCATATCTTCTAAAGAGAAGTGTTTTTATCTCTCAGGCAGTAACAGTGGCTTGTACAAGTAAATAAAAACTAAATAATGTGTGGTTTAATCTTGGCTACCATTTTCCTGAAATGATAAAATGCCAATTTTATAAGTTTTGATATGGATGATTGAGATTTCTGCATATGGGTGAGAAGCAAGATTGTAAAAGCTACTCTGAACATGAAAAGTTTACAATAACTTTTAAAACTCTTATGAGGGAGGAAAAGAAAGCTGCAGGAAGGAAGAGATGGGAAAAAAAAATGGCTCTGAAAAAACTGAGACATACTTAGTGGGGAGCTATCAGGGATTGCTGCCTCTTTGTTCCCACCTTGTCACTTGAATATACCAAAAGAAAGATGCCTAAAAAACAATTCAAAGCACCTTTTTAAATAAATTTAGTATTTATGCACAGGCACAGTGGCAGTCATGGTAGTGTGCACATCCTCAGCCTGGTCATTCTATCACGTCGGGCACACTGCCAGCTGTGTGAAGATTGAGATCCTTCCTTGAGAATTAACGAGATCCTGAACTGGTTAATATTCTTAATATTGGATGTTGCCTCTTTTTAGGGACAAATAAGGCTACTGTAGTTCATACAGCTCATGATATCCCAGGATCCCAGGCTCAGCAGATGTGTTGGCTAACCAGAGATCTTTACATTGATTTGAAAGAATTGATTTGAATTCTGACTTCCCTTCCTCCATTTCTACCAGGGGTTTGACTCAGATGTGATTGCCACACCACTCTGTAGACTTTCAGTATCAGCACAATGCTCAGAAAAATCCATATGGGCAGAAGTTAGCAACTATTAGGAGAGGCCACATTCTTTTGGTTACAAGAGAGTGGTGTCCATTGAAAGATCTCATAAAACTAGCACAGAAAATTGTGAGCCAATGTAAACGCTGACATAAATATAGGTATTTTTTCAAACTTGTGGAAAAGGAAAACTGGAGACATAGCCTAAACAACTATGTTCCCAATATAAGTATGTAGTGACACTTAAAGGTTAATAATTTCAACACTTGTGATTCTTCACCCTGTCACGTGTTACCCTTTACCCCCTCTCTTGTGTCTCTAAAAGAGGCATTGAATCCTGTTCTTTGAGTTAGGAAGTTGTGGTCTTGGACTAACAGTGGGTGGTTTTTCAGCTACTACAGACCATGATTGCAGCAGTTGAGGAGATGGTGGGAAATGGCTGGGCTTTGTGTTGCTTTGCAGTTGTAGAGAGCAGTGTCTGATACTACAGGCTGTGACAGTGGAAGAGAACAAAGCTGTTACAGCACAGTAAGCAGTTCTGACATCAAACTGATCAATGACTTATCCCACACAAAAATTTCACATTTCATCTTCCAAATGAAGACGAAAATGTATTCTAAAAAACCGTAACAATGCACATCATGTCACATTATAGTCATTCTTTTACAGTTGCATTTTATGACCAAAGGAAACAAGGTCATTCCTAATTTAGGACATGACTGGAATTTTGCAGTTTTGTGGGATTTAGTGAGCTGACAACAGCGGAGTTATAAATGATGAAGACTCAGGCAATACCCCATCAGAAGCCTTCTGTTTAATGACATTCTCCATAATCTGTATTTTTTAAATGTCTCTTCAGCACTTTAAGGCTATTCTTTTATCATCTCCAGCACTCAATCCCCGTGTGCAGTCATAATCCTCTGTTTACAGTATCGAAATTAAAACACCACTATTATCTCCCAGGAGAAAAATATGAAATGTGTGAGGAGTGAGCATCAATGAATAGTTCAGAAGCAAAGATTTCATTTACAGAGAAATAGGTTTCTGTCCACAAGAAGTTCAATGCAGGCGTTCTTTCTAGCTTTAATGAGGGGAAATTCAACAACTAGGAATCACAAAGTCAGTGAGTCTTTAAAGGACTGCTTAGCAATGTTGAGTGTCAGAATAAAATTCATGGGCAATGCTGGTGAAGTTTTACATAAGCTTTTAGATCTAATTAATAAAAAAGGGCCAAGATTTTGATTAATGAAGGTATTTACATAACCTTCAAGATTTGATATTAATTTTACAGGGAGATTTAACTAACTTATTAGCAATTGACAGAGAAATTTAATAAAATATTTCTACTAAATCTTGTAATTAGGTCCTGCAGCTTGGCTAACAGTGCTACAGAAAGCAGAAGAACTATTTGCACAAGGGCAAAAAATAACTGTGGACACACAACTTGTTCTGGAGCTCCTGAAAGTGTTTTCAATCCAAAAATATGATTTTAAAAACATGCACAAGCTCGTATCAAGGATCGCAAAACAAGAAAAGGAAATTTCAATCCAAGTTACTGTACGGTTCAGACTATACAGTTCTTATCTGTATTTTATAGCCCTCTGTCCTGACCAAGAAAAAATTCTTTTCCGAGTTTTGGTCTTCCATTAGTGTATTCCTAGCCAAGATTCACAGCTCCTGCTTCTAAAAAAGCACCGAGACGTTAAACAATAACAGTAAAAGCTACTAACATGAAACTTGAAAAGAAAATCTTAGCCAATTTGTCAAAGTGCTGGTGGTGTTAAGGCAATTAAATAGCAATAAAAAAGTACTAAGGCCCATAATTGTTAGCTTTGAAAATCCATTTTAGATTTATGACTAGAACAAAATGATTTAAAATCTATATAAAAAGAGATGATTTGACAGAAGTAGGAAGATAATATTGTGGAACTCAAAAGTGGGAAACTGAAGAAACTGCATTTCAAACATACTTCTTTTTTATTGACTTTTTGCTTTTGATGGACTAACAAATTATTGCTTATTTGTTTTCTTATGAATACAACAGAGTCAATCTGTCACAAATAAGGAGGAAAGTGATTCCAGATGGAATCTACCTCAGCCATTGCTTAGGGAAAATATTTGTCTTCTTTGGAGCCAGATGGGATGCCATAGGGCTGTTTGCAAGAATTAGTTTTCAGTGGCTTTTCTTTTTTTTTTTTTTTTTAATGTAGCACATAATGAAGAAAAAAGGAGGTGAAAATACATTCCCTAGTATGAAAATATGGCTGCTGCAGGGAAGCACCTCCTGTCTGTGTTCTTACTTCTCGTAAGCTCTCTTGTGGTCAAGGGGGAAGGAAGGCAGGTACATTAGTGCAGGATTTTAGCAGGGGCCTGTCAGGAATAACAGGAAAACTTGCCTCATGAACAGGCAGTAACAGTTTCAAAGACACTGGCTTTTTCAGTAGAAATAAACCCCAAGAAACCAAGCATTAGCTTGTTGCAGCTTCTCATCTACTTCAGACTGTTTAGGTAGCAGACTTCTGCAGGTCTTATATCTGATGCAACGGATGACAACTCGAGCCTGAAGGCTGTTAATAATACTTTCCTAAATTATCCCTGTTGGGAGCTCTTTTTGTTTTACTACTACACAAACGTTTTACAGATAATACAAGTCATTTCCTGAAGGGCACTTCAACAAAACCCAACTTGGATTAATACCACATTTTCCTGGAAGGATTTAAGGGGAGTTTTAAAATAAAGAGCTAAGTTTTAGCTGTGGAGTAACTTAATTAAATGACAGTCACTTTGCAGAGGGTTTTTGCTCATTATAGTCAAATAATCAAAATCAGTTTAAAGGCCAGGCATGAATTGCATGATTTACACAAGAGATATATCACAATCCTCTTGGTTTGGATAGATTACCTTTGCTCACATTGTTAAGCTCTGCTCTGGACTGTGAGATTTTTGATATATTGTTTAGCAAACTAAGGATACAGATAAGTTCATGAGTTAAAGGAAAACTCAGCAGATAAAGTTTGTGACATTCAGATTTTTAATCCATAGTATGAATTAAAAATATTCTGATGAATTTAAAATATTAAATTTATCATTGGAGATTTTATTATATGACTGATATAAAAAGAAATGTTTTCAAAAACTTCCTTTTAATCAGTTATTAATAGGTGAAAGAGACAAGTCCTTAGGTTGTAAATGACTTTTTGATCCTCAGAAACTTGTCAATCAAGTAATTTCACATAAATTCAATGGCTTATTAGTAACAAGAATGGATATTTTTGGCTAAGCAACAAATTCTTATTTCAAAGTGTTTAGAATAAATATCAGTTTATGCACTTTACTTCCTTTGAAAAATTGATAGACCTGAAATCCATTTATTTTGTTGCTTGACGACTTACTTATACCCACAGCCTATGGGAGTGCTCCAGTGCCTGGAAAGCAGGCTACAAAAATACACCTAAATGGGGACATTCAAGCAATCTTGTTTTATCCTGAATTCTACCCTCATGTTTTGCTTTTGGAAGTCTTTCATTCTTGTATATTGTTAAGTTACATGTCGGAGCTGTACAGAAGCTGTTTTTAGCTCTTGTGTATTTTTGATTATTCAGAACTCCTGGTTATGGTTTCTTAAGCCATATAAATTGCTGATTTTTTCCCTTAGCAAACCATTTTCTTTATCGGTTGGTTCAATAAATGATATAACTTCCTAAAAATTTTACCTGGCTCATATACATATATGAACCTAGAACACTCCCTTAATGTGTATTAGTTTTTTGTGCTACAGTTTGATTTCTGGTGTTAGAACAATTGAGTTCAGATGAGATTCACAGATATGGATCTCTTTTCAGAAGAACTCTGTAATCTGGCTCCAGATTTTCCATCCTTCCTTGAAGGGTCAAAGACTCTCCTAGGAGCTGTAGCTTGAGGGTACCTGTATTAAGTAACTGAGGCATCAGCCTGTAGACTTAGCTTTGCTAAATCTTTCTAGTATGATAAGCCTTCCTTATGTTGTATGGACTTTCCTCATTGTTCCTTGAGGGTATAATGAATTACCTATAAATAAATTTTGGACTGCGCACTATGTGTAGACCAGATAGCAAAACACAAATTAATATCTCAATCAGTGTTCCCTGAAGACTTTAATTTCTGCTATGAATTCCTAGATGTACAGGAAATGTCACATCTATAAATCCCTTGAGCTGATCAGCAGTCTCAGAGACAGAATATATTGGATTTGTATATATTTCTTTCAAAATGTAACAAGATCAGGTAACACACCAGGGCAAGAAGGCAGAGTGGAGGAGATAAAAAAATCCTGGTTTACAAGGTAGATGAGACACTTCAGCTTTTACCTCAGTAGCACTGTGCTCTAGAGATAAAGCTGGAAAGCCAAGGTTGAATGTATAATGCAAATGCTATCTAGATACAAATGTCATTTATTGTTTTTACTCTTTCTCTTTGCACTTTGAGTCTTGGAGGAATTAGTGTTTAATTCAGAAGATATTGTTCCTGCATTGCTGCAAGTTCATGTTGTCCTGGACTTGGCAAGGATACCAGAATCTAATTAAACCAATATAGGAATGAAGGTTGGGAATCAGTAGGAGCAAGAGAGTCACAGAAAAAAAGGTAAAATCTCTTGCTTTGACTCAAAAGCGAGGTATTAGAAGTCAGATACATTAAGCAGGGAGCAAATGAAGTCTCTAGTGCAGCTTGCTTGGCAGTCAGAAGAATGTTATTATAATAGCTTTTTAGTGGAGTGGAAACATCCAATTTCCCCAAAGACCAATCTGGCTTAGCAGTGCAGGCTTTCTGACTTCATATTCTAATGCTTACTTCACAAGATGCCTCATTTCTCCTCATGTAATGAATTGGAAACAACATTGTTTCAGAGCACGAAATGCAAGTGCTGCTCCATTAGACAAAAGAATTCTCAAGGAACTTTCCAAATAATAAAAAAGAAAACTGGCCCAATAGTCTGCATGTGAAAAATTTCAAATTTTAAATATTAGATGCCTGTAGAGAAAATAATCAAATATTATTTATCTCTAAGACAATCAAAGGAAAATAGTGGAGCCGATATGACAATACAGACCCTTTAAAAATGCAATAGAAACTGAAAGGGCTGACAGTCAGGAATATCAGTATCTTGGAAAAGGAAAGCACCCCTAAACAAGAATGTGCTTTACCAGATGTTGAAGGACAGATTAGAATTCCAAGTTACTTAAAGCTGTTACTTATGCCAAAGGCATATGAACTGCAATGTAGCTGTAACACAGTAGGCTGTTTTATGCATTCCAAATGTAACCATTAGGATAAAAGCCTTCCAGCACGCTATACAGCCAGTTACGTTGCTGCACAAAGTCAGTCTTCAGTAATTACAAAGAATCTAAGGCAATTCACAGTCTGTATTCATATTGTAATTTAAGCCCTCTGGGTTGGGAAACAGTTGTCTGCAATCTATTGTAGAAGAGGAAAAAAAGAAAAAAAAATACTTCTCACACGAATATAAGATTAAAGAAGACAGCAGGGAAGAGGAATACAAATAAAAAAACCAAGATAATATTCTTTATTCCTCTTTCTATAGTGATCCTTTCTTAAGACTTTTCCTCAGTCTAGTATGGTGTTCCTACTGGGTAATACAAAAACAGTCTGCCAAAGAAAACTACTGCAGCTGAAAACTGAGCTCTTTCACAGAGAGAGCAGGACAGAAGTGTAAGAGTGAAGGCTGACATAAATCAAGAACCAGGAGCTTTCTGGTTTGTGTTAGGATGCTTTGGGACCTTCTAACTGTCCTGCACTGGCTGAGAAAAGATGTCTGAGCATGAAGAGCTCTCTGGATTACATGACTCTCTTGCGCACTGTCTTTCTTCCTGGACTTCTGCGATATTTTTTGGCATCATAGGCTGCACTCAGCTCTGGGTTATGCTGTGATAAGCAGGGACTCCTGGCAACTCCAAGGCTGCAGTAGCAAGTGATTTATGACCATGTCAGTCCTTCTCGGGTGTTTTTACTGGATACATGTCAGAGGTTCCTGAAAGGCAAACCTGTAATCTTTAGGAAAATGCAGCACAAATGCCAGGTTCTAGTACTGAGATACAAATTAAAGGGCAAAGGACTAGTGTGTTATTGTTTCTCCTGAGTTCCTTATTAATAGTAAAGGAATGTGCATATATCACTAAAAATCTTGTGTACAGTGGTGCTTTTTGATGGTTTTTATTCCATGCATGGAAGAATCACACTACCCTAGACTGATTTAGTTTTACTGAAGCACAAAGGAATGTATGCTTAATTAAGTATGAATAAAAAATTTTAAGACCCAGTGAAATATCTTTTGTTCTAATCAACAACTGGAGAGAATTTTCGGTATGAATTGATTATTTAATCCCTGAAATTATAAGGGAAAACCTCATATTTCACCTTATGGAACCTTATTGATTGTTATTTCAGCACTCATTTTTGCCTACTCATGATACAGATTCATGGATATCCTATACCTAAAGGAATATGCGTAAGAATCTGAACACACGTTCTGCCTCTGCTCTTGAAGTAATATGTAAATTACTGGTTACTCGTTGAAAAAGACACTTAGATTTGAGGAACCTGTACTGCAACTTTTAAAAGAGTTTTATAAAATATAATATGAATTTATAAAAATGTCATACTTTCCATCAATCAGTACATTGCTACTTGCAAAGACCAAGTATCATTGACTTCACAGATATCTGTGTTTTAGGGGGTTTCTGAAATAGGAGCACTGAGCTAAACCTTTCCAGGCAAGTATGTCCTGTCCTATACTAAAGAGAAGAGCACTTCCAGAAGACAGCAACACCCCCACTTTCTGAACCCAGACCTTGCACAGTGCTGAGGGAGGGAGGCTCAGGCTGTTGTAATACAAGCACCATCCTGTCAGTTGAAATAGAAGGGCTCTAAGAAACCTTCCTAGGAAACCAGGGGAAAGTCCCTTCTTTGGACCATGTTTTTAAAAGACACAATGTAAGTTATCATCTTTTATAACTGAGACAACACTAACAAAGGAGTTAATGAACTGGAAGTGATATAAAGCCTAAAGGGGAACATAAGGCATGCCAGTTATCTTTAGAATAACATTCTTGAACTACAGGCCACATATAATTTGTGACATTTGATCAAGCGCTAACTTGATCAACTGTTTTCTTTCTTTTCCATAGCACAGTATTTAGATCTGCCCAATCACACCTGCACATTCCAACAGCCAGCTCAATGCATAGTTACAAATTAGGAGGACTGAGAACTCTGTAATGTTCAGATGATAAATTCACTGATTTTAAAGACTTTAGAGCAAAAGGGAAGAGCTGCATGGCCCGAAGTCTTAGTCTGAGACAAATGTGTTCACTCCACTTTTGAGAAAATGCTCTTAAGACATCATCTGTCAGCATAAAGCACTCAAATTTTGGTTGTATTTCTAGGATGATGCAGGGCTAAGAGTTTATGATGCAAGTATGTTAGATTGTTCTGTTTTGGAGGAATGCATTAAATGCATTTTCGAGCTTCTGTTTCTAGTTTATCTTCTATGATTCTGTGAGCGTTCTGATGAAGGTAGGGAGCACAAGATTTGTTTCTGGGTGGAGGGAGTGAACAGGGAAGGAGAAAAAATTCTGAAGTACTTGAGAGACTTTTTCGCTTTTCATTTGAGATTAAAGTGGGGGAATAGGATCCCTCAAAATACCATTTAAATGAAGGATGTTTTAAGAGGGCAGCAGAAGGACATAAAACGAGCTCTTCTGAGCTGATAAGAAAGCAAGGTTACTGTCAGAAACTATTGATTAGGCTCTGGTCCAATTAAACCAGTCAAACACAATGATGGTGAGATCTTATCATAGATAAGGTAGCTGTGCCTCTTAGCTGTGCCTCCTTAAATCAGTAGTTTGTTTCATAAGTTTGGAATCTTTTTTAAGACACTGTTTCATTTATAGCTTTCCTTTGTGTTTGTATATGAGCTCAGACTATGAAGTGAGGAGAAGGCATAATGAAGGTTAATGGAGCTCTTGGGTTCATGCAACTCATATGAATTAGAAGTAATTTACTAAGAGGAGGCTCACCAAAATCAAATCTAAAAATACTTCATGCAGAGTTCACAACAGATTAAATATCACTTCCAGACAGCTGCAATGTAATTTTGCCAAAATGAGATAAAATAAATGCCAAGTAAGTGTCAGAGTGAACAAAGGAAGGGTCCCTCCTGTGTCCCTTTACAAATACTTTTTCTTCTATATTATTCCTTTTGTAAATGGGGAAGGAGTAAGAATGGAAAGAGTAAGAAACATTAAAAACCAAACTGAGCTCTGGACCAGTCCTTCCCTCCTCTCATTGCTACAGGAGCATACATTCCTGAAATTGCATAATCTGAAGTTAAACACAACAAACAGCATTCTCTCTCTCTTATTTCGGTAAACACTTGGAAGCATTATGAACTCAGCATCATATTGTGAGATCAGCTGTGTGACTGCTGAGGAAGAATTAGTCCTGTTCTTTTGTTCTTCCCACAGGGAGCTACACAGAATTTCAGAATAGGGAGGAATACAAAAACAATTCTCTTCCCAAGATAATCTGCCATTGCAAATGAGGCAGTGTGACAAGAATAGTAAATACTTTCTTTTATTAATAGCAATAATTAACATCTTTGGATTAAAGGGGGAAACAATTCTTTCTTTGTGCTGTTCGTATAATAGTAAACCAATCTAATGATCACTGAGAATTGTATCCCCAGGGCATAATTTGGAGGTAGATGACCTATATAGTTTCCAAAGGCTTTCTTTACAGTTTTATAAAGAGAAAAGAATGGTGTCACTTCATCTGGAAACGAGTTGTACTCTACATGCTAGAAAAGATTGAAGGTTTTGGAACAGCATTCTCATTAAGGACAAGGGATCAACTTGTGTCACTTGGCAAATAATTCCTCTGCACTTTCATCTTTGGAGGTTCAGTCAGTAAAGAATGGACTAATTGTACAGTGACGGTTTCCTGATAGGCATGCTGTGGAAACTCCGTGGAGGGGAATCTATCCCAGCAGTGCAGTTAATCAGCCATCTCCTAAGCACCATGGGAGCTTCTCAGAGGGACTCCACAACACTGCTTCATAATTCATAATTGTAGGTTATCCAAGCTTGGGTTCTTTGGTCAACCGAAGAATTGTCTTTCTAAATTCACCGAAAGACATTAAGTATTTAAGTTTGGAACAAGTCTGACTGAATTATTTTCCATTACATTGTGTTTCAAATTTCTCCTTAATTTCTCTTTGATAATAATAATGATTTTAATTTAGACAGGGAATTTAATCTAAGGATGTCATAAAATTTTAATGTGTTCAGTCCAGCTTAGCAACAAAGAGGAGTTCTAAAATCCTGTTACCTTCTATGTGATATGAAGAATGTGTGTTCTTGTCATGGATATGAACCTACAGTTAAATTGCTAAAACCCTGGAGTGACAGCAAGGGAGGTAGAACTGGAAGTGACATCTACTGATTGTAATTGAATATACTGGTGCTGCAATCTAGCCCGTGAGCTTCAGATTTGGTATAATTAAAATATAATTTGTGTATGAGGAAGTAGCACATTTATATGCTTTCACAATGTATGGAGAATATAAATGCATGTGTGAGACAACATCACATAAATGCACCTGGTTTTTAGATTGTGTACAATAAACTCCAAACACTGGGTAACAACATATTCTTTCACCATTACACAGGGTAAAGGTAATCATATATTAATAATGTGAAGCAACTGTTATGCAGAGCTAAGTCCCTAAATTCTTACTCAGACAGGATAAGGATTGCTCCATATTGCCTCTTTACCAAACGTAATTACTTGGTTACATGTGTTCATGGTAAAAGAAATTGTCTGTCACTATGCACAGAAAGAACAGAACCATTCTCTTTTTCACACTCTGCTATTGCACTGTTCTCAAATTAATCCCTGAAAATTGAGCTTTAAAAACCCCCCAGAAGTGTGAATTCAAACTATCATATCTGTGTTTTATAGATATCCAGTCCTGGTGTTAGCAAAAAATGAAACAGCATCTGCATGATAACTAATAGAAAAATGATGAGCAAAATGCTTACTGAATATAAATAATGTCTAGTTCCATAACCATTTCTGTGCATGAAATGCAGTTGAGTGTACCTTAAGGTGGTTGCTACTGATGACTCTTAAGCATTAAATGTCACTATATTATGCAACTGTATCTGTCTTCTCAAAAATTACAGAGGCACATTGTGTCTTGTGATATCTAGGACTAACCCTGAAGTGACTGTCCTCAGTACGGTACCTAGTTTACACTGCTAAGTGTTGCTGTTCTCTGGACATTGCTCATTGGTTCACCAGACATATAGAATGAAACCACTCAGGATGATTTTCTTTTCTTTCCAAATATAATAAATAACTATTGTTTAGGGGGGAAAAGAAATCTTTATATGTGCCTGATCAACTCAGAGTAATCTGTAATAATGGACGTGTTTGCTGGAGTATGTTGGTTTATTTGAATATTAAGGTTTTACCAGAATGAAATATTTATGGAGTTTTATTTAGCTAATGATGAACAGGGAGTAAATAGCAGCATGACTTTCTTTGTTAAAAAGCTTTCAAGGAGAGGATAAAAGGCAATTGAGAATTCCACTAATCTTTTCAGCACTAGAATGGGTCCTTACTCAGCCTGATTTCTCTGAGAACCTTTGGTGATAGAAATGATGCAAAAAGCTGTGGGGCTGCAGGTGGCTGTGGCCACCTTCACCCCTGAGGGTACAACCGAGAGCAACGTGAGGTAGTCAGGCACCAAAATTTAAGTAACTCACTCCCAGTTAGGGTGAGAACCCACAAGCCCCCAGTTCCATCTTTTACATATTCTGCTATGATTGGTTCTTGTTTTCCCCTCCCTGTTTTATGTATAACTTTGTAAATATTCATTTCCTTAGTTAGATATGTATCAGTTCTAGAAGTTTCTATGTTCCTCAATACGCCATTGCTACCTCCTGTAATCCCTCCTATGTGTTAATCTCATTGGTCCCTTCAGCTGCAACCCTCCCTCCTTGCTCTCACATTATTGGCTGTATCCCTTATCTCCACCTTTCCTATCCCCACTATAAAATCCCTGGACGCCCTCAGATTTTCGGCTCTTCATCCCTAAACCTTCATGTTAGTAAATGTTCACGTGGAACCTATACGAGGAGTCCCCTCTCTCCTCCTTCGCCTCCGCCTGCGCGCTCTGACAACTGGCCCAGGAGTAGCTCCCACGGGTGAGGAGCTCACTCTCGACCCCTTTTGTGTGAAGCCGTCTTGAACCAGAGGGTGCAGCCAGACCTCCAGGCTTCTTCTGTTTCCTGGCCAGCGCGCCCTCAAAAAATGTCTTTTTATTTCAGCTTAGTAGTCCTTTAGTGAGGAGGAGGGAAGAAGAAAATGGGGGCAAGGATATTAAATAATGGTGGCCAAATTTTGGCTTACTTAACTTTTTAGTGCTGTGCAGATGTCAGGCCCAGGCATAGCCAGTAATTACTGGCTTGGGGATGGCAGGATCACTCTAGACTCAGTAACACCACAAAATTACAATTAGGGATTTAGTTAGGGTCAGATCCTCAACTGGTACAATTTTTTGACTTCTGACAGTGCTCAGGCGCTGCAGCATTTCTCAGTTAGAAACAGAGACCAGAGATACGACCATAAGTCAGTCCTCAGTCTTTGCCACTGCTTCCCTGCTGCAGTGCAGATAGTGTTTGCAACTCCACTGGTCCTTGTGCAGAAACACTGGCCTAGGGGTCCTGAGGCATTTTAGTTGTACCTCAGACTCCAACACATTCTCTTTCTAGCTATAGAATAAGGAAATCTATTGGTTTGAGATTGTACTATACAAATCCCATGTGAATCCCATAATAAGAGTCGTGTTGTTTGCTCCGCTTACTCTTTCTCATATGGAGGACATGTTATTTTTTCTGCAGTGGTGTATGATGTCTTCAAAAGACAAAACTCTGGACAGAAACAGAACAGGATGGCTTAGCAGTTCCCAGAAACACAATAAAAGATAGTACAGTTCAAAGCAAATTCACACACTGAATCCATTCATAATTGCATATTCACAGCAGGCCTCCAGAACAGCAGCAGTGGAATGTGTTAGGCTCTAGCTCACTCTTCTGAGAAGTGCTGAGGGCCCCACTGCGTAGTTAAAAATAGACTGCACTGTATACTCAATAATAAGGCTAAGCAGATAATTTGATCTAAACAATTTAACAAAATTAGCTTTCTCTTTTACTAGAATCAGTCTACAAAGACTGCTATTTTCAGCAACATTTCTATAAATAATTTCTACTGCACAGCTATTTTATGAATAATTCACAAATCTGAATGCTAAAATTTGAGCAACTTTGGATTGATCAGCCATAAATATACTGGTATTTCTTAAGTGATCACACAAAATTTGTTATCTTATACAAATGCAAGTATAAACGTGTATTCAGAATTATAATTCACCTAACATTCTGCTTCATCATTGATTTTGCTTGATAGGAAAGTAGTACAAACAATTTTTAACCTACGTTTGTTTAAAAATTGGAATAACTATTTGTGGAAGGTTTTACTTCTGTTTTCTTTCCTGTCTACTGAGGGCAGTGTGTTAGGAAATATAAATATTGAATCCTTTGCTTTTTCATCCTCATTTTCTTCATATGCATCTTGCACTGATGTGCTTGTCCACAATAATCTTCTGTCCCCATGATCTTTGATGGGCACAGGCCTGCTGACCAAAGGTATGGTAACATTCTAATTCACAGCTGATGGATGGGCAGAGGGAGGTATAGTCATAGGGCTTTCTTTAGGCACTCAGCAGTGTATTTTTTAATGAAATATATCCCAGTCCCAATCTATTTGGGTACTGTTAGTCTTATTTTTATTAATAGGTCAATGCCTTTATGAAAGACAAAATAGTCTTTAGATATTAGCAAGTTTTTTCAGGTATTTCCATTTTCAGTGTTTCCAGTGTTCCCAGTAGAATTATTTATTCTAACCTCTCATTGTGTCATTTGGATTTCCTGTAATCTTCCCTTTCTAAGCCTATTTCCATTTTTCAGAGTACCTAGTACATTTTTCACAATGTGTCCACTATTTAGCTTATTGCTCTCATCCTTCTTTTCATCACAAACTCTCAGTTTCACAGCCTGTTCATTTGAGATAGATTTTGCATTTTATCCTGTAAGGCTCACATCTCGTGCTCTTATATAATGTACGTGTTATTCCACGCGACACAATTCAAACCAAACAATTTTGGTGCCATGTGACAACAGAAGTTGTTGTCTCAAGGCAAACAGTGCAGGTGGTCTTGCATACAGCTTTGAGTTGGATTTAGAGCTCACTTTTAAGAGTCAGCAGTGGCATAGCCTGCATTCATAGTCAGGCATTTAAGGGTTTGTTCTGAAGTTCCCATTACCTCCAGTGCTGTCTTTGGTCTTTCAGCCAGTTAGTGTTCAACGAAGTTGATCTCCAAGCAGAGTCTTGTAGAATAGACACCATGGCACTCACACTGTGGAATCACCCTTGTCATTCTGTCAGGCAAGGATCCCCCCAGCATCAGTGCTTGTGGGTCTGAGCATGCTGGTCCTAATGAAAATGGAAGTGCAAAGCCCTACTGACCGGAAGAGGGGAGGACATGCTCTGTTTGGTGTGAACATGTCTCTAACAGGATGTTGCCACTTTCAAAATGTTCTGAATTCAAAGAATTCAGTGGAAAATGCAGACTCTGAAGTAATATGACTGATCACCAAATGTGAATTGCCCGATTGGATATTATTTTTAAAAAAGATTAAAATAACCAAGTAGATTATTTAAAATATTTCTTCACCTAATGTTTATGTTGATGGTGGTAGGTGTGCTGATCATTAGTTCCTCATGCTACAGTCAATACTTTCCAACAGAGTTGTGTTATAAAAGGCCTTCCCAAAACAATAAATACATAAAAAATGTCTCTTTTAGGCTGTGGTAGGTTCTTTACCCTCCCTGCCTCCACTCCCTGTCCTGCCCAATGTCTAACATGAAGCATTTTAATTAAACTGATACTAATTGGAATAACTGATCCAGAATTTGGATATATGCCCTTGGAAGGATAGCTGAAAGTCTTTCCAGTCCAATGAACAAGTTACAAGAGCGGTCTGTTACAAACTCTTAAATAAAATCAAACATACATGAGGCATGAACTACAATCATGTGAATTGATCTAAGTCTGGGATATTTTTCCTAGGTAAACAGTGCATTTGGCTTGATGTGCTCTTATTTGTAGCTCAGAGGAATTAATTTCAATTACTAGTAAAGAAAATAGAAATAACAAAATAACAAAATATTAAATAATACAGAAGGAATCTGTCAAAACTTAGCAAAACTCTTCATCTCTCAAAACCAAAAGTATCAAAAAGGTTCCAGGTAAAAGAAGCCATCCTCTAAAGAAAACTGAATGCCAAACACAAATCTCTAGCTGTTAGGGGGATCTCTAAGGGACATGGCCAGTCAGAAAGCATTCCAAGATTGCAAACAAGAAGTGTGTGGGTACAGAATAACAATCAGCATTTTGGAGACAGAAGAAAGGAGAAGCCTAAGGACTTTGGTATTAAATTAGCTAATGATAGCAGATTTTTTTCAGAGAAAGCAGAAGTACTAGAAAAGAAAAATATCCCATTTATTAGTTTCATAAAATCTGCCTCAGTTTGGGAAACCAATGGTGATATGATACAGTAAATTATTAGAACTGTAAGAAATTTATGACAATGGATAAAAAAAGAGTGGTAATTCAACACAAAAATATTTGCCTAAAAGAATAGTTTCTGAAGGTAGCGGCCCAGAGGGGCTAGAAAGTGAAAAGGTAATATTGGTCATTCTTAAGTAAAAGAGGCTATTAATACCAGAAAATAACAAAATACGAATAGCATAGATCCAAGAATTCTAATGAGGACGGGAATGCCAGTGTTGGACGATATCTAATTGCATGTGGTTTGGGAAAATTTTGAAGGAGAAAAGATGCAATCTTGTGTCTATTTACCAGAAGAACCAGGCAGTTAGGGCTTATCAGGCATATTTTTCAATAACTACCATCACTCTTACCATCTTTTAGAAAATGATTTGGGGAACCATATGAGAAAACATGAACTGGTCATGTCCTTTGTACAGACAATGGACCCATTGGCCTAACCAGTCTTAACCTTATTTAATTTCTGTGCTATCTCTAAATGGGAGAGAGCTATTAGCAAGAGCAATTAATTTTGTTCCTGAAAGACACTGGTTAATGTAATATGAATGCCAATAGGATCTGGGTAAATTTTTCTTTTGTATAAACAACAGTGGTGACCTTAGCCATTCGTGTAGCTTTCTTACTTGACAAATCTAGAACTGGGCAAATTTGAATACTTCAGCTACTGCCAGTATTGCATCAAAATCCCTTTTCCTTCATTTTCTCAAAAAATTAAAATTTGAGGCTCTCCGTATTGCCTGGTGGCTTCTTGTACAGCAGCCTTATCAGAGACATCAGGGGAGCCATGTCATTCTGTCTTCTTTTGGTTTTGAAGTCTCCAAAGGAAGAATGTTTCTTCACTTCTTGTTCAGGCTGGAAGAAACTCAAATTGAGCAACACATTCCTTCTCCTTGTGAATCATATCCACCAGGATAATTTCATTGTCTGACAAGTAGAGGAACAGATCTGCCTGTACATCCCTCCACACACAGATGATGTTGAAGGAGTTGGAAGAACAGATGAGTGGCATTTGTGGTCATCCTCATGTGCTGCTCTCTGAAGCTCAGAGTGGGAGGAGGAAGAGGAGGAAAGCTAGCACTGACTGAAGTATAAATAAAGGTGTTTTGGGGACGAGAAACTACTTCCCTGCCTGCTCTAAAATTTGATAATCTAGTCCCTGGTGGTGCTCACAAAATCAAGTTATTGCTTCATGAAATACTTTTAATGATGACTGAGTGTTTTAGCCAATAGAGTTTTTCTTCTGAATGCTTGAGACAAGAAAGACCACCTTAGAGAGGGAGAACTTTGTCTCTAAAAAAGATAAATACCGTTGTCTAAATAAATGGGGCATTCTGAGAACACTGATTCAGTAAATATTTCCATTCAAAATTTTCTTCAAATGCTCTTTTTCATTGACAAATAAGAGGAGAACTATATATATATATATATGTATCTACACACACACGTATGTCTGTAGGCTAAAGTTGTACTTTGCTGTTTCAAAGAAAGGACAGAACATTGCTGGTGCTGTGAGATCTCACATGTAAATGCAAGGTCAGTACTGGGAACTTTGGATACGCTTACTTTACTCTATCATGCAGTGAAGATGTTCACATTCATTGACTTGAACTTGAGCAGCAGATGGGTGTGGCTTTATGAGAAAGCAAGTCCAGAGGGCAAAGATCAGCATAAGACAACTACAGCACAGAAATCTGAGCTTCTTGAATTGTGCTGGACGGATTGCTGATCACAGCAAGATGTATGGAAAGGAAACAAGGTAGAAATATATATCTGCATCATCTGCTAATATGGAAGTATTTATTTTAGCAGTGTCTGCAGAACGAGTACAGCAGAAGGTCATTAAAATTATTTTTATAAACTTCCTATTGAAAAGGATTAGAATGCAAACCAGCTATTTAACCTTGTATGAGCCACAGCTGACAGATTTCTTGATGTCATAAGTGAACCTGTTACATCAAAGAACACAGAATTATGTGGTGCATATGTAACTTCAGGAGTTTTACATGAAAATTCAGTAAAAAGGTAAAGACATAGCCACTCCTACTGTTTACATGTCCTCCTACCTTAGTGGAACTTCCTTATTCTTTGCATCTGGTTTCAGTGTATTTTTCAGGACCAGGAGACCTCTGTAAGACTGGAAACTAATTTTTGTGTGACATAGTATAGAATATAGCTTCCAGTTTACTCATTTGCCTTTCAGCTACATTTTTGCATATCTCAATTAATTGCAAATGTTATTACACATACGGATGTATGTGATGAGCTTGCTGAATAGTAAAGTCCATATCATTTTAATATCAACATATTAATCACAAAGAAAAGCAAGAACACTTGTGAAGTTTTTGTTGGAGACTGAGGAGGTATCTGGAAGTCAGTAAATTCCTGCCTGTTACATGGCAGGCAGAGGTGGCAGTAGGATTTACCTCTAGGTTAAAGAGTCAGAAGGGAACTTGAGGCTTTAAAAATTCAGAAATGCAGGAGACCATCCTCTTTCCTTGTGGCTAAAGCTGATTCTCATGGGAGATTGCGAACACACAGGTTTTAGTGTTTTGATAATTGTGCATGTATTCAGAGACGTTTCAGGACGGAAAACAGGTCAGCGGCAATCTTTGCATTTAGGCTACTCTGCCTGACATACATCTGCCTGACATCTCTATATTCTTTATGCAGGTGCCCAGAAACACTTGTGATGATAGCAAAAAATATTGATCTGAGATCTCATTATAAATTCAAACCTGTCACACACTGGCTGTCAGAACTGAGAAGTGAGTGCTTGTATCTACAGCTGGATCTACCTTGTTTGTACCATCACCTATTCTATGTACCGTTGGTTACTCAGTACAATAGTTTGTTACAACTACACTGCCTGCTGCATATTTTCTTGGGAAAAACATCCCAATACCATATATGGAAAATGCACAGTCTTATTATAAGAAGGTAGAACAGTTTAAATAATATGTAGGAGGTAATACAAAAAAATAGAAAAAAAATAATTGTAGTAGGGAGGCTGAGACTGAACATCCCCATTTGAGTCAGGAAGTGTGTGATAGGTTTGTGTTTATAATGAGATCTCAGATCAATAATACTTGCTGTCACCACAAGTATTACTGTATTCTAAATGCTGAAGTTCACTTGTGTAAATCTAATAGTAAATCTGGAGTCCAAACTCAAATAGTTTTACAATTTCACACATGGAAAAATACTTACGTGCTTAGTTGTCTCCTTGAGATGGACACACTGAAACACAATTTGAAGTATATTCCTATAGCTGTGGTTCTAAGAAAGGAAGCCCATGAAAATCTCTATAAATTCTTTTTTAATAACATGCCACAATAATTTAAGAATCATATTCACCATATTATGATTGGCACTTAATAAGAGAGTTCCCTCAGTTCTCACTCAGAATGGAGTTAGTTTTTTCCAATTGTTCTGGCTGCCCTCTTATGGGTTACTTTATAGCTTGAGGAGGATGCAAACACTGTTTCCCAAAACCATAGCAGTGAAGAAGGCTGCTTGTTTTCAGAATTTGCTTAAGCTGCTGTTATTCTGACTGATACATGCTTTTCCGTGAAATAAGTAAACAGAATCATTAAATCACAGTTACAAGGGTTTGTTTGGTTAGAAGGCAGTGCAGCAGACAGATTACTGCTCTTTGGGGGAATGCAGGATGAAAAACACTGCATTTGTGTTCTCTGGGGCTGCTTTAGGTTAGTTACTTAAGTGATTTAGAAGTCTGAAACAGAGGTCAGAATATTAAAGTTTCTTTAATTCCTCCTGAGGAAAAAAATGTTTTAAATAAAGAGGACTGCATATTTTATGAGTAATTACATAAAATGTTTTTCTTTCTTGTGAAAAGACATAGCTAGAGAAGCAGCTGGGTAAGAATTTACACAATTCCATATCCATAGGCCTGGTATTCAATCTCCTTTGGGCTAAAACTCAAATTCCAATTTAAGATTGTTTACTGACTTATGAAAGATATACCTGGTTGTTTCTTTAGCTTTTCTGATGTGTAAAATCTCTGTCATGAAGCTGAAGGCAGCATAGCATAGTAGGAAAGAAAAGTATACCATCATGAAACTTTCAGTATCAAATTCTTGTGTATAATCCTGTATCCATTGATACAGTTACTTCTCAGTGCTAACTGCTTGTATCACCAATATTTTGTGCTCTGTTTCTTTCCCTAAGCAGGCACACATTTTGTGGTGTATTCAGTTAATTGGTATGGATCAGTCATGTTGTCAGAAAAAATAGTTACTAGGAAACCACCTCTAGAAGCTGGCCAGTAAAGATGAAGACTAGAGATCATTTAGTTTTAGACAACATGTGCCTAACTAGACAAATGGTACTAACTTTTTTTATCTGATACATCAGTCATTTCCTTATTTATTAAAAAATATTTTAGTCCTATTCCAAAAGGGATGGAATGGAGATAAACTAATCCATACAGCGCGCCTTGTTACTTTGCATTTTGCTGTCTTGATGCCTCTTTAAGACAGAAATACGAGTTCTTCGATTCCAAATAAAACCAAGTCTAGCCTTTAAAGCCCCTTAATGTCAGGAATTAAAACAAAGACAATAAAAACAATAATGTTTTTGAAATAGTTTCAAGTGTTCTAGTAGATTATGCTGCTGATAGAAGGTCAGTTTTCTTTGAGTCACTAAGGAAAAAATCAGAAGCTGCAGTCCATGCTTACAGTGAAGTGTCACTGAATCTTGGAAGTAATGCTGTGACATAGGAGGTCATGTCCAAGATACATTTGAAAGTACTTTTAAGAGTAATATGTATTGCTGTTGCATTTCTGGTTTTTTACTGACTTAGAACTCTTAGAACTCTTTACTGACTTAGGACTAAGAACTCTGCTGGCTAGGTTCTTAGGTGGAATGATTAATGTGGATAGAACTGTGTGCTTGGGTCACACATCTTGGTTTAAAAACATGTGAACAATAGATCTGGTCTGGAATTCTGAGGTAAATCCAAGAATTTTTGAAACTCTGAAAGTAACGTAACTGTTTCACTGTTTCTGAATTCTCACTCATGAAAAGAATTCTGTACTCAATCCTAGGCACACAAAGTCCTTGCTTTCTCTAGGTTTGGTCTTAGACAAGAAATCTACTGCCTTGTGGAGTGAAGCAGCAGGATAGATTGCTGTTCTTGTGAAAGATGGTCCTTGAGAGGACTTCTCCCAGATTCCTGCTGCGTAGATTTACAGAATGCTTCTGAATTTTCCCTGGCTTTCAGTCAAGATTCACTAAGAATGCCTAAGTGATGCCCTGAAGCATTTTTGTCATACTGCAGTTTTGAAAAAGGGGATTTCAGTGCCCCAAATAGACTGGGCCCTCTCTGGACTCTCTGTTCATTTCTTAGTAGGTCCCTTATGAATTTCACGTATTTGAACTTGAAATTTTAACACAACTGTTAAATCTGCAGCCAACTAGAAACACGATTTTTTAGAGCTGATGCTGTTTTAATAGCTGTAATACTGCATTTCCAGTTCCTGACAGTTGCCTTCTCTTCTTCAGCTTTTTCTTCTTTGCAGACTTTGTGAATTGATTCTCTTTCACTGGCTTATGACTTGGCCAAACATAGAAGAAAAGTGGAAGCTTGGTTACCTGAAGGCAATATGCCTCTACTGGAAAAATAATTTTTTCCTGTGAGGATAAGTCTGTGTATATGTATACATATAAAACTACTTTTGAGATTTTGTAGAACATATATAATTGGTTTTGAGTGCATTCAAATGAGGAGAAGTCATAATACTCATGAGCAACAAAGGAATCAGTTTTTAACCAGAGAGAAAAAGGACTTCTTCCCATAGCATCAACAGTTTTAAAAAGGCCTTAAAGACCATGTGATATCTGATAGAAACAGGGGAGTTAGCACTTAATGCAGTTGTCACTCACATGTGTGTTTTTGCATATTCTCTTCCAATATCTTAATATATGTTATTTAAAATTATGTAATCAATATCTCTCTGTGATTTTATATAATGTAATGATGGATGTATGTCATTATGTGTAGATAAACAGGAAATACATGAAGCATCCTTTTTTCCCAGGACTGGAAGGTTAGAAGGCACTGTATTGATTACTGCAGGAAGAACAAGCAGTGTTAACTACAATCTTGGGTCTTTACATATTGACTGAAGTTACTAGAGTGAGGGTAAAATAACTGGATAACACCTGGGAAAGAGCCCAGGGCATATTGATAGTTACAGGATGTGCCTCAATGGCTGTTGAGTCATGATCCTCAGAAATGGGAGAGCAGACACCAAGTGAGAGTTGACCACATTCAGCAATTAATGATTTAGAGCATTCTTAAACCTTGGAGGTTAAGTAATTATGAATGATTTTCATATTGACTAAGTACTAATACTGTAGGAAACACGGTAAATTAATTTCCAAGCAGGTAATGAGATTTAATTTTGCAGTGTATTGTAGTCCTGTGAGTCATTTTCAGTACAATAGTGTATTGTGGTAACCCTTTGCTGTACATAGTATTTTTATAGACTCCTGCAGTAGGGATCAATTAATTTGTATTGCTAAGCAGCACTAAAGCAGTGCACCCTGCCTACTGACAAGTTCTTGAAATCTGAGAAAAAAAGATTTTAGTGGCTATTTGTATAGTCTGATTATGTGTGAAAATCATAGATTTTTAAAATCTAGAAACACAGCCATTCCAAAGATGCCATGTTTAAGCAGTCAAAAATAGATGACCGATTTCAAATCAGCTTTTATTTTTTAGTGTTAATATTCCCAACCATCCTCTTATCCCATGCAATGAATATAAATCACAGTTCCTTTCTGTAACTGTCCTTAATAATACTGCACTTAGTTTCTATCTGGGATTGTACTTGGCAGTCATTTTCTGAAATATTTTTTCGCAAAATTCAAATAATGGAAAACAAACGGCATATACATATCCTATATGTCAGATGTAAAGCCATTATAAAATTTGAAGGCCTAAAGGTCATTGAAACATGAACATATTTATCAGCTCTATTTAGATTTCAAAAATTAAACTTACAAAATGCCATCTGTACTTGGAAAAATGCTGAGCTTGATTCTATGTGGAGCAGCTTTATCACACTATAAAATGCTTACTTGGTGATTATCAAATGATGGTCAGCAAAGCAACCCTTATAAAAAAAGTCCACTTTACATACTGTGAAGGTCATTACAGAAAACTCCAGGTGGAGAAAAGCAGTACAGAGATGCCATCTAGCAGTGACTCTTAGAAATTTCCTAATATTGGATACTTCTTTCTTTCAAGATACTGCACTTATGAGCAGGAGAAAGGAGAATTTTATATCCAAATCCTTTCACTGTAGCTTGCTTCCTGCTGAATGTCTAGGCCCCCTGTTGGAAATAAATCTTTAATGAAATATATTATCATGGATAATGAAAAAAAAATTTCCTATGTAAATACAGAGAAAAAATAGAATAAAGTCAAAAAATAGAACATTTAATAAGTATCTGAAATTGATATTCAGTAACTAGCCCTGTGTTACAATTTATCATTAGTGAGCTGCCTTCCATTTATTAAAGAAGAATTTCTACAGTTGATCAATAATTTATATTAAGTTAAAATAATTCAAAAGCATGGGCAATAAACTGCTGTGGTTGAAATAAAATCTTAATGTTTCAGAGATACCATATGGAATAAACCATATATAAATTTTTGTTACATATTTTACCATAAGATGGCGATACTTAAACACTTTACTATCAGTAAATAACTGAGTAAGTTCAGCACAACATCTCTGTCGTAATAAGAGTGCCTGTGGACAGCAGTCTTGACTCAGTGATGGCCTGGTATTAAATTAAAGATTTTTTTTACTCCCCAAGGCATTATTTTAAAATAGTTAATCAGTAAAGTAAATTATTACCTGAAAATTATGTAGGCCATGACTAGAAATGTATTGTGTATACTGGAAATATCTCCTGTGATTCATCTCCCTAAGCTAGTAAGTTTGTGAGTGTCAAGGGCACGTAAAAAGTTCTTTCTAGGCATGAGCATACTGCACAATTCTTTCTGGAAAAGAAAGAATTTCCCATCCCCTTGTTTCCTACAATTAGTTTAATATCATAATTTGCTTCCCAACCTGCAGGGCAGAAAATTATTATTCTGTTTCAGTTTAGCATAAAGCAAGATAAATAACTGAGCACTAGTTCCATTTCTGAAGTGAGTGTGCAGTCAGAACTAGTACTTTTTTGCTAGAAAAATGTTGTAAAAATTTTTACATATATGATTTTCCATAGAAATATGAAATATATTATTCATAGTCAACAGAATTAAATTACTATTTGCCATTTGACACCTTTTTATGTTTAATGTGGTATAGGATCCATTTGATCTCACTTTTTTTAATTTATGAAAATCCAGTTAGATCTGATAAAAACCAGATTTCGACTAAGGGATCTGATTTTAATCTAATCTTAAAGACTTTTGAGCTTTTTTATTCCTGACCCTTGACAAAGTCAAAAGAGCCTGGAAAGAACATCTGAATATCTCTGGAAATGTCACACAGTGATGAACAAAGGCCATTTTTGTGCCCTCTGCACAGCATGCCACCGCAAAAAGGGCTAGAAGCAAAGTTTCCAAAGTTCATTTGTGCCATTTCTTTCCAGTGCCTCATCCTGGTTTTCAGTGCTGGATGGTGACAGACATAAGATGGAACATTTTTTCCCAGTGTTATTTTGGGGCCTGAACTAAAAAGAATTTTTCTGCTCTTTTGCTTTATTAGTGGTTTTACTCTTCTGTGGACAGAGAATGATACAAATTTGCTTTTCCTGCTTTTATGCAGTCTCTTTAACAGATCTTGCTAAGGGTAACAGAAGACAGAAAAATAAAGAAAATGCGTGTGTGGAAACCTGTAGTTATTATGAGACCATGTGCTGCTATTCACACAGATGTGAAACTCCCGTGTGTGCATTGCCTGATGAGTCTCCTTACAGGCACAGCAATACCTGATACTTTCAAATAGCTCTTATTTAATAGAACTGATATAACTAATTTCTTAGGTAATGTTATTAATCCACTATCACCTCTGCTTTTTCGTTACTGTATCTTACTGATTGAAAAGCAGTCAGAATACTGAATTGCTTTTTAGGTTCTGTTTTTGTTTTTAATGAGGAGCATCCATTCCATGTTGTTGGACATTCAGTACATATTTGTATATGATTAACACCTTTATTTTAAATGAAAAACCTGCCAGAAGAGCTGAACATTGCCTCACATGGTTGTCTGGTACCTAACTGGTATCATTAGAATGACATTCACCAACATGCAATACAAATTGTGGCAACGTGGCATGGACTGCTACTGGTAATGGACTGCAATACTATAGCAATGTTTTCTCTTGTCACGTTTCTATAATGCTCACAGTTTCAAGACTGTATGCCAAAAAAAACCGACAAATGAGACAAGCTCTACATCTATAAAATACAGCATTAGAGACATCTGCAGACCTGTTCAGTCATTATTGCTCGTAAGTGGTAGAGTGCAATTCCGATTTTCCAAATTACTTAATCTGAAATCTCCTTCACAAGCCAGGCTGTATGGCTAAAACTTATTGTTTACTTTTATCATTATTTCAATATCAGCTGCTATCTCTTGGTGACCTGACCACGTTTGTAAATAACAAAACTGCAGCAGCCCGGAGCCGTGGCTATAGTACTGAATTCAGTGTCTTCACGTGACGCCTCCAGTTTCACTCTAAACAAATTTATTTCCAGTCGGAGGCTGCCGATCCCTGCTTCCAGCGCCTCGCTGCTTCCCCAGAACTGGTGCAGTCACCCAGCACTATAAATGCCTCCTTGCCTGCAGCGGGATGGATCGCCGCTGGTTTGCGCTGGACAGCGACCGGCCTTGGACAGCTACCGGGCTGGTGCCGCGGCAGCCCGCACGGCAGCCCCGTCCCTCTACGGCGGACACAGCTCCTGCGAGCGAGCGGTGCTGCCGGGGGCCGTGGCAGCTGCGGGGTGCGGGGGTGCCCTGCCCTGCGCGCCGGGGCCCAGGGCCCCGCTGCATGGCGCCCGCACCCCGCTGACGGCGGGCACCGCGCCCCCCGCCCGGGCCGCCACGCCGGGAACCGGGGCCGGGGCCAGCCGCTCCCGACACGAGCTCTCCCGCCTGGCCGCTCGGACAGC
>VZTI01005622.1:553671-673574 GCA_013397865.1 Struthidea cinerea | reverse complement strand
TCCGGGCAGCGGCCGCGGGCTGAGGGGAGGCGTGGCCGGGCCGCTGCGGGGCGCGGTGCCCCCGGTGAGGGGCGGCCCCATCGGCCCCGTACCCGGCGGCGGGTTAGCGCCCGACCCCGCGCCCCGCTGCGGGCTGCCGCCCCCGGCAGGGACCTCTGTGGAGCGCAGCTGTAGGCGGGGAGGAGCCGCTCTCACGAAAGAGCACCTGGCACCATGGCAAGGGTGGGCTGATGTAGGGAGCTGCGGGGACGGGGTTTTCCTCGGTGGAATCCCTTTCGCACCTCCATGTGGAAGGTTAAGTCAGGGCTTTGACTGAGCCCTGGTGAGGGTAAAGCCTCCTGTGCTCTCCAGCTGGCCCATGGGCAGCAAGGGACTATTGTGTTTCCTTGGTTTGGCCTGTGAGCTGAGGTGGGAAAGCCTGTGCACCTGCAGGCAGGTGGAGGTCATTTGCTGAGAGGAACCTTTGAAAGCCTTCCCAAGGGCAACCAGCAGTTTCTTTTTCACTACATCAACCAGCGTCTTTGCAGTCAGACGATGCTGCTTTCCCAGCCGGGGCTCTGGCTTGGCTCCTGTCCACCTGTGCAGGTCAGTTTCACAGGTCAGTTTCACAGGACAGGCAGCAGTGGGATTTGGCTTCCTCAGGGACGCGCGTTCAGCACAGCTGAACATGGCCCAAGTGTAAATAACAGCGCTATCCTGTTAACATGGATGAAGCATCTTAATGGTTCAATTACTTTCCCTTCGAAGACTCAAACTCGAAATCTATGGGTAGGTAGTCTTATTTATGACATAGTCAAGGTTATTATAAATGTGTTTTTCAGCTTTGTGTGGTAAAAATTTATTGGCTTTACAGTTGGCTAGATTCTCTGAGGTCTACACTGTGTGCTTTTTCAACATCTAGCACAGAAAGACCAACACTGTTGTGCCTCTTTTTTTGGGTGCTGTAATCTTAAATAAGAGAAAAATGGGCTAAAAACATCCTTAAAAAAGCAAAACTTCAGTGTAAAAATACCAAACTCCAGACATAACAAAACTCCAAGCTTGGGAGGGTGCTAGGATGAGTGTGAACAGGACATGATTTTCTAACTGTCTCCAAGTCTACAAGATTGGTGTCTTTGCCTTCAAGAGCTAAGATCACTGCTGAAAGACAAATGGAGCAGAAACTGTTGTGCTTACAGGCTATCTGAAAAGGTTGTGTATCCTTGGCATAGTGTTCCCAGATCAAAAATACTGACTTTTCCTGTGTTTTCCACTGTTTTATTACATTTCTGATTTCTTCTGGGATTACAATAACTAGATTTTCTTTTGTGAGTGAATTAAAATTTATGTTTTATGTTAAGATGTCTTAGACATCCCCTTTTCATCAGCAGTATCTTTTATAGAGATACAATCTTTCATTTCCTTGGAAGGTAGATCTGCAAAGTGTGTTTCCTTATGGCGTGGAAAGGAAATTATGAATGAGCTTTCATTGACATGCCAGGGTCAACAATGGAAAGAGAATCCCCTCTGATACAGACACAACTGAATTACCTTCTGCAAGGAAAATATAAAGGATACAGAAAGGAGATTAGTTAATCTTTTTTTTTTTTCCTGTAGAAAGTAGGTAAAAGCCTTATTTTCTATTAAGTAGCACTAAAAAAAATATAAAAGGGGACAGCCGCATATATTCATATGAATTCAATATAGAGTAAAGTAATCACACCAAAGCACTGGAAACCTCGGGTTCTGCAAAGGACAAAGTGAATGGTGCTTTCAGCAGAAACAATTTCATATGAAAAAAGAACATGGATTCAAAGCCACAAAGGCAAGATTGAAGGTATTTAAATCTTTTCTAGAGCACCTCAATGACTAGTTCTTTAATTTTCCCTAGCTTTATTGTCCCCACACGTTTCTCCCCTTCTTTTTTTCAGTCTGTCATAGATAAAGCTGGCAAAGTGTATGAACTATTAAATTAATCATAGAATGAAATTTTTTAAGGAGCTTCAGTGATGCAGTATGTTTTTCCACTTCCTGATGCTGCTTGGAATATCTGTCTTTGAAATCAGTAAAATACTGGAGAGTGAAGTTAAAAACAAAACCAGTGGTTCCCCAGGCCCCTAAAAACATAAGCCTTCAGAACTCCTGAACTCCTCAGATACTTTTGTGTGTTACAATCGAATAATTTTTTTGATATATGAAAAGGTACCAAAACATATTTCAAAAGGATAGCATAAAATGACCCAATTTTTATGTGCTTGATTTTAACAATCCATTAGGAAGAAAATGAAAATAGGTAATAGAATTATTCCTCCACCCTCTAGGAAGCTGACAAGTAATTTTTTTTGCCAGGAAAGACTGTATGAAAACTGGTGAGAATCATTAGCAATTAGTACCTGAAATAATTATGTTTGTTAAACTGTATCTGAAAAATTAAAAAAACTGAAGCCCTCATGAGAAATTTTTATTTCTGCCTCATGCCCTGAAGTGGCAAGGGAATACCTGATTGTGAAGATCTCTCTCTGGCAAAGCTTTTAATCATCCTTACAAACCTGTGAAATTCTATGTGAATGACATTTCTTCTTGATGTCTTAGTATGGAGACTGGCTGCTGCAGTCAGTGTGAAATACATCATTGTGAAAGAAATGAAAAGGGATACCAAAAGCTTTCCTGCAGGCATCAAGGGACAGGGTATGAGCAGAATGGAGGCACACCGTGAATACAGCTTGTCTAGGTGGGGAAGGATGTTCTCGATGTGCGCCTAAAGTTACAACAACTTTTCTTCACACCATATTACAAGATGTATTGCTGGCAGTTGGAATAAGACAGACACTTGTTCACTTGGGTGCACAGAAAGTGAAGTTGATAAATTGGGTGTAGGTGCCAAATTATACATAAATAAATTCAAGGTTCTGCAATCTGAGTTTGAGAGCTCAAAAGTAGCAATGGGGGTTATGGAAGAGGACACCATGCATGTGCATCTGTGGAAAGACAATCTTTATTTGTAGCAGGTATCATCTGAAAACTTTTGAATTGCAGTGCTAGCAAATATTTTTTCCAAACAAGAAAATTCTTCATGAAGTTGGTCTTACACTTAGTATTTCATAGGTGTTGTACTTTCTACTAAGTTAGGAAGGTGGTCCAGATTGCAAATTTTAGGCATTCTCCTGATTCTGAGAATGAAAAGTTTGGGGAGTTGGAAAGAGAGGTTGAATACTGACCCTTGTTCATGTTAACTGCTCTGAAATGTTCTTGAAGAGGATAAATTTGGTCTTCACTATAGAAAAGATTTTGATGCCTCAAGGAAACTAAAGAGAGAGAAAAAGGTACAAACAAAATTAAGCTATCAATGGTATAGAAGTGAAACTTTTTGACACATTGTATTTGTTTACATTTGTAAAGAACATGACAGAAACAGGACACTTAAAGTGTTTTTAAATCAGGGGATTAGAAAAATTTGTAAAATATTAATTTAATTTAGCCAGTGAAGAGTACATAGATGTTAAATAAAATACAAAAATACTGCACATGTGGGATAAAATTCAGGTCTACTTTAAATGATTGAATTTGCTAATATTTGGATAGTTTTTACCATTAGACTGAAATACAGTTTATAATCATCAGTATTAGCAGAGTAAATTTTGGAATCTGTCAATATTATGACCTTGCTTGCTAATCCACACATCTGTATTAGTTAAAATATCAAACTGAGGCTTCAGAAGCATGTTTTGTCAGTGTAACTGTCCTAGTGATGATTACTTTTCTAAATAGAGAATTTTTTGAAGTCTTACTAATACCTGAAAAATATATTTTGATTTTTTTCGAATGTTATCAAAATTAAAAGGTGACTAAATAATTATTGAAAGTAAGTTTAGGAGTTGATGTTTTTCCTACTCCCTGCTTTCTTGAAGTGAATCTTTCAAAAGAACTTTTGTTACTCAGAGTTGTTTTAGGGACTTTTCTGTGAACATTGCCTTTCTTTGTGTATCTCTGTAAGCATGCACTGAATATGGTTAAAATTCAAGTTTCTGCAGAAGTGCAGTGCTGTTATTTCCCAGTGAGCTTGTGCTGATGCCAGTGTGAGGTGTGCTGTGATGTGAGGAGCTGTGAGTCAGCATAAATGTTACTGCCTCCCTTGACAAATACCAAGTTGCACCTGACAGATGGACAGAAATATTTAGGTGCTGGATACTGTGGACAGGTTTAATAGAGAACCAGTGAGTCAGGCACCTCTTTAACTCTTTGTTTAAAGCTAACTAATCCATGTCTAGAATTTACTTTGGTTGAAGTTTAAGTTTGACCTTAATTTTCATTGGTGAAGAAATGGCCTTAGTAAAGTATTCCCACGTATTTGCAGTTCATATGAAATATAAGAAAGACTTAACTCTGTGGGTGGGAGTTTAAATTGCATATAAAGCTAAGATCAATATTTGTAAACATTTCTGTGATTTAGCTTGCTTTGTTTTTCTTTCAGATGCCACGCTTATTTATTTACTTCTTTTAATTCAGTACTTCATTCATGCATCAAAAACAAATCAATAAAATAAATCCTCTTTCTGGCCTTTTAGGAGTTAACATAATTGCTAGAGTAAAATGTAGCTATAGTATTTTCAGATTTATAGTTCAGTTATATTTAAATCACTATGAATAGAAATAAGAATATGTAATTAAAGATTTCATCAGTGTGAAATGTAGGACGGACGTTCTTTGTAAAAGTGACAGCATGTATAAAGAATGCTTCTCTACCAAAAATGCTTTTGCTAGAAGATTATGGAACTCTGCTCACAAGCTTTCTGGCATTTTCCCCTTCCAGTATGGACAAGTACTTCGCAACACCTCCCATCAGAGTAGCCTTTAATTGTATTATTGGTTATGCACGACTTTTATAATTTTAAATATCATAAAACTTAAGGATTAAGATTCTCTTCTACAAGATCACAAAAAAAGTATGATCCCATAGAATAAGTGAAACTTGGAGATTTAAGATTAAAATGTGTTTTATTTCAGAATTAGAGTGCAGACAGAAAAATCTAGTAGTTTTTTGATAGAAATTTGGTTTGTCTGATTCAATATGAGTAGGAATAATATGATTTTTGAATGCTAAAATACTCAGTTGGCAATATTTAAAATTGACTATTATCTCTTAAAATACATAATTTTCAGCCTATCAACTCACAATTAGAGTTGGGCTAAGTAGCTGATTAAGTCTCCAGCTAAGTCTTGCAAATCTGTATAATGTTTAATACTAAATACTTCTTCTCATTTATGTATTTTTAATGTACTTTGCAAATTCAACTGGAGAAGTAACAAAGAGCAGTATTCTGTATGATGACACATGTATGAATTTATTTTGTAGTAATTCTCTATTTATATACAGGCAGAACTAGTTTGTTTCTTATAGCATATATATGAATATTTATTGACCCACGTGTCACAGTGAAGAGGCTGCTTGCGATATCCTGGTGTAGCAACATGAAGTTCATGGGAATTGAGAGGCCAGAGTATCCTCAACTATTGATCATTGTTGAGTTCCCAGGGCTCAGCATCTTGCAGGACTGGGTCTCAAAATAATAAAATAATGATAAGGAATCACTACTAAAAGTTCAGTTGCAATACCAGTCTTTGTCATAATCACTTAAAGGTGCCAGTATTAAAATAAAGATTAGGTCATGATTATAAGTGATGGTGCAAACATTCTGATGGATTTTGTGTTCTGTTTTATTTTAAGGTTTTGACTTAACCATCATACATGGTATTTTTCCCCAAATGAAGGATCAGTGTATGTAGTATCTCTGTCTTGGTGTAGAAATTTCTGCTGGAATAGAGAAGGAAAAGTTTGCATAAGAACTTGTCACAAAGACATATGAGCTTAAGAGGTGGGTGTTTTCTGTAATACAGTAGTTAATTGCTTTGATTTTTAGTAAGTTTCAGTTTTTAAAAGAACCTACCTGTGTGGTGCTATTTGTGGTACCGTTACAATATTCATGGTTCTGTCCCATATAGCCAAGGGCTTGTTATAGCTGATGACATAAATTCAGGCACTGTTGGGGTATTTTTTTGTAAGTTGACACATACTTGGAATTTTAATTCCAGGTAGATGTTAGGATATAATTAACCTGAAAATAAAAAGTAGTTTTTCAAGATGATGCTTATTGGAATCCCCCAGGTGCTTCTGTAGGATTTTGAATGATGGTGTAGGTGCATAGCTGTGGAAGGAGCCTGTCAGTGTGCTCTCTCAGTTTAAGTCGGTAGGCAGCTTTTTAGGAGGTGAATGTTAGGAAGAGAAATACTTTAAAAAGGCAGCTCCATCCAGGTCTCAAAGCAGTGGAGTGAGCTAATGAAGGGTTGCACTGGCTGAGCTGAACAGCTTAGCTACTTCTGCATTCCACAATGTTCTGTGTCATTTGTTTTTGATTTTCTCATTACAGTATCAAATTTAGGAGTCTATAACTTGCATGTGGCATATATTATCCCTTTTTTATCTTATTCCATTTTCCCAGCGTTACCCCAAGTGCTTGAGAGTTGGCTCTAATATTGTTTTGATTTTCCTCCTATCCTGTTGCACAGCAGCCACCTAGGGACAGATGCAATGATTCCATTTTCTGCAATTCCGTTCATGGCTTTGGCTATGATACTTGGTCAAAGTAAACATAGGAGCTCTTCTTTAGAGAAGAAAGTTTATAAAGATTTTCTTCAATTTACTGTTCAGTATCAACCCATTTGTAAATTCTAGAGGGAAGAATTGGATTAAATAATCCATAAAAAATAATTGTAATAAAGCTGTGCTTTGGAGCAAAATGTCACGTTTTTCCTCTCAAATGGTGGCTTACATTCCAGTAATTTTGTTGATCTTTTGTGAAACTATCCCTCATTTATAACTAGTGTGTCTAAAAAGTGAATCATCCCTACAATATTTAATATTCAGGAAGCATAAAAACTATAAATACCTCCCATTTTAAGACATAAGGAAACTCTTTTGCACTGTTCAGTCAAGCAACGGAACAGGTTGCCCAGCAAGGCAGTACTATCTGTGTCCTTGGAGGTTTTCTAGGCAGATTGAATAAAACTTTGAGTAACTAAGTCTGACTTCACAGCTGACCCTGCTTAGAGCAGCAGTTTGAACTGGAGACCTCCTGAGGTCTCCTCCAGTCTGAATTATCCTGTAACAATGTGAATGGTGGTGATCTACACAACTGGCTTGTCTCTTCTGCTGTGAGCAGGACTTGGAGCCAGCCACCTATCTTATTCCTCAACGTGTCTGAGAAAATAGAGGTGCTGCATTTCCTATCAGTATGTATTTTTTGACCAAGATGATGTATGTGATACAGTTTTATATTTATATATATATTTACATATTGCTATGTAGACCAGTTTGATGTGAATGTTCATTACAGGAACAGTACTGTATGAGTTGAAAATGTGTGTGGGTTTGGGATTCCTCTGCTTTTTTTCAGAAGCTAGCTGTCGTCTTTGTATAAATGGTATCAAATTCTCTCAAAACTGATCTTTTTAAAAAGTCACTTCTCTCTGCTGGCACCTGACCATTGTTTTGCAGGAACTTCAGCTTACACATTAATACCATTTTTTTTTGTCTCAAGCCAGGGGAGAACGTTTTAAATCAGAGTAATAATGAGGGTGGACAATGAGATACATATATTGTGAAATTCCTTTCTCACATTTGCACTGCATGAGTGTTCATATAAATCTAATGATCTTTTTGACTATAACCTAGCTTCAGCTGTTAAGCAGCAGACTCAACCCCAAAGTTTTGATGAGTTTGCTGAGATAGTCCCCTTTTTAATTTTAAACCCATGGGTGAAAACAACCATGAGACACTACCAGTTCTTTCAGAGAACATGAACAGTCATTATCTGACTTGTGAATGAGGAGTTTGATGATATACTTCTTGGAAAGCAGCACAGCTTTTCTTTCAGAGAGTAGTACAAATCCCGTGCTGTCATATTCAGCAGATGGCAGCATGCATGTTAACTGGCTGCGTATCTGCTCAAATCTTTTAGCTGCCATGCCATATTGATGAGCAAAGTAATTAATTTGTCAGTGTCTTTAAGGTCAATCACAGTGGAAACTTTCAGTGTGTTAATATAAAATATCATATTTACCCTGAGGGTCCACTGTCACAGCAAGTAGAAATTAATTGTGGAAATAGATAATTTTCTTCCTAGAATACAACAGTGTTGAAAGAAAGTACAAAACCAGTAGAGTGCAATGCAGGACTCCAGTGTTTCAAATATTGAAACACAAATACAACATTTCCACAAACGCATATCTGAGTGGTACCAGGAGCAGGGCCTGGGATAAGGCCATGAAAGGTCATGCGAAAAGGGTGAAAAAAAAAAAAGGGCAAAAAGGCATGACCAAGCAAATGTTTGTCTGATTATTTAATGGCAATACTCACGTCATTTGAATTTGGCCTGTTTTGTTTATAATAGCAGATCAAGTGTGGTGTAAATGACATATTATCAAACTCTGAATAGAAATAATGAAGGCATATGATAACTGTGTAAAAAAAATTGCCATATTAGATAGGAAAAAACCCTTGGTTTTTCCAATCTACATGGTGTTTTTCATTGTAGTCTTCTTGTCAGACTTCCAGAAACAGGAATAATGGGATACTTAAGGCAAAAATCTAAAATGCTGTCTGAATTTTTCAGCTATGCTGAATTTTGTCCAGGGTTCTTAAGGTGAACTCTTCTATGTGAAAAATGCTATAGACTTTGACTGTTGCTGAATGTTGGAAATATTCCTTTTTTAACTATTCAAGAAGTTTGTGTGTTTGTAGAAACTGAATTTTAAGGCCTGCTGATGGTATTTGTGTAGATACAAAGAGAAATTGCTTTCTCACTATCTTACATTTATTTAAGAAAGGTATTTATTTAGTGAAATGCTGGAATCAACTAACAAAAAGGGATCATTGTCTTGTGACCCAAAAAAATCAATCACACAGACCACTATTAATTTATGAGTGCATATTGCTGGTTATCACCAAGTACTGCATACCTCAAAAGAAATCTTACTACTAAAATTTGTTCAGAAAACTGTGAAAATTTCCCAATGAGTAGATACTTTTATCTAGTTACAGATAATTGGCAATAAAAGAAAATGCTCTTTTGCTCACTGATTTAATGAGAAAATTATTCACTATGATTTAAGTTCTCTCTGAAGCAGTGTAAGCTCCTGATCCTGAAGAGATTTATATGCATAGTTATAATCATAGATAAAGTTGGTAGGAACATCAGCCAGTGAAGATAATACGAATGTTGCCTGTCTGTGTTTCCATCAGTGTGAAGTGGTTGCATTTATTGCATTTCAGATGAAATACATTTGTAGATCTTTGTAAAAATAGGATCTTCCTTTAATTCGGTTTGTTGTTTTTTTTTTTTTTTTTTCCTCCCCAGCGCTTAGAAATAAGTTCTAAACTAACATTTTTGGTTACACATTTTTTTGTTTTAAGCATGGATGCAGAATTCTGAAGCTTTTTTGATGTCTTACTGAAATTTTATATGGAGATACAGGGATTTGCATAACCTTCAACTAGGTTTCCAGTAGAACCATCAAGAAATTACATTGTGTTTCTGTCCTGTGTTTCATATTGTGGAGGCTCCCCTTCTACACCCATCCTTGGAAAATTTAATTCCTGTAATATAGGACATAATGGGTTTATTGCCCAACTAATTGAATTCTGCAGTTAGTATGGAGTGTGAGTCAGGCGGACTTCTGTAAAAGTCAAGAACAGATTATTATAATGTAGTTGACAGGATTTAGGGAATACAATGCATAAATCAGTGTTCCTGTCTTTGTCCAAGTTATTGGTTCCTTAACTGATTAAAGAAGACTGGAGAGAAAGGAAAGCTTTATTCACATAATAGCATCCATTTTTCTTTTGTTTGCATTTAAAGGCAAATACTTGCTTTCTTGTGTTTGAGCTTGCTACAAAATAAATGCCCATGTAAAACCACAGCTCAGAATATTAATGTAACATTGAAAGAATGAGATGAAGAAAGAAAAATAATTACCTGTAGACTAGGAAGTCTTTAAAGTTTTTTTACAGACAGGCTATGAACATTAGTTTTGATTAATTCATTCAGCCAAGAAAAGCAAGTTTGGACTGCTGTAAGCTTTCAGTTTGGTTCCTTTATAGCTGTCACTCAGCTGTGTTGAGATGCCTACAATCAAATTAGAGGTTTTTGGCAGTGTCTGGGGCCAAAACTGAGTAGTTTGCATGTAAATCCATTGCAGTGGAAATTCTGTTGGCCTTGTAGAAATGGTCAAAACTGTCCAAATTATTATAGTCAGTTTTTGTGTGTAGACTTTCATACTTAAATGCAGTTAAGCATAGTATGAAAATGCAGTTAAGCATAGTATGCAGTTCTGAGTGGGCAGAACTGCAAGGTGAACCAGGAAGAGAATGATAACAGCTTGTAAATTTTTAATGACATCTAAATTCTCTATGTGAATTAGTTATTTGGAAAGTTACTGAAGCCCGTACTGTCTTAATAAAATATTTTCTGTGGGCATCTGTCAGTGTAATTTAATAACTGGATGCTAGGAATCACAAAGAAGGCACACAGTGGCTCCAGACAAACTTCTGACAGAGGTTGAAACCTCATCATCAAACCCCTGCATCATTTAGTTGAGAAGATGCTGTTTCCTTCTGTCAAGGTGTAGGATTTCTTTGCTAAGGTAGGAGGCTTAAGTTCAAAAGAACATTAAATACTTGGAAGTAATTGTCCAGAAGAGGAAAAAAAATGTGATGCTTTTTGGAGCACTGTTTGAACAGTAACAGACTGGCAAGGGATGAACTATGTTAGAAAGTGTTTGGGTTGACTAACTCAAAGTTTTTCTGACCCTGTTTCCTACAGGAGAAAAAAGCAAACACTGTTTGCTCTGTCCTTCATCTTCCCCTTATTTTTTTTAAATGAAATATTGGCTAATTTAATCCAAATTTAAGAGAGGGATAGATGTGTCAAAGAAATTATTTTAATATTAGAATTTGGGGGGAAAGTACTAGTGGTGGTACAGAGGAGAGACCTATGTGAGCACTGCTTGTGGAGAGAAGATCTTAAATTTTACTGTTCTGTTTGCTAGCAAGGTGATCAACCTATCTTTACTTCTGAACCAGTCATGGGCCAAAGCAATCTCTTATGCATTTCGTATCGAGAAGTCCTTGAACAAGGCAAGCACATTTCAAATGAGAAGTATTCTTCGTCTTTTATTATGAATCTTCAGTTGGAGTTGATGACATTGGTTTGATAGTTTCTTGTTAAATAATCCAGTTTCTATGTACAAATGCTTAGAAAAAAGATATCTGGAATGTATCAGTTTTCAAATTGATCAATACCTGCGTGTACACTATATGGGTCTGTGGCAAAACATGTTAGAATATATTATTAAATTGTATTATCTTATAGACCTGTAACTATCACTCGTATTCAAACATTTTTGGATTATGTGTTAGATAGAGGAGTAACATTACCTTTGAAACAGCAGGCTCCCTGTGCTGGCATGAGGCCATTGTTACTGACATTTCCTAACTCATTAGTCTCTATACAATGTGGTTAGCTATGTTCTAAAATGTAATTTCCCAATTAGTTGTCTTCACCTAAATGAAATTAAACACGTGCATATTTCAATTGTTCAAAAACACTGAACTAGAGAATCCTGATTTTATTATTCATCCTTTTAAACTGAGAAAATGTGTTACCTAACTAGGTTTACAAAATTAATTCTTTGAATTAAATTGATATTAATCTAAGAATTAAAAACTTATTTTTTCAATCAAAGCTCTATAGAAATCTTGCTGAAAGATTTTAATGGTCTCACTTTTTCTAAAGTATTAAATGATAGCTTTTAGAAACATGCTAAGGATTTTAATGCAACTTGGGTCTCCCATTCTGTGAGACTGACTGAAACAAGAAGATCAAAGCAGGATCAAAGGCATTCATAAAAGACAAAACCAGATATAAACAGTAGGTGCTTTCTCAAGAAGCTTTGCATAAGACAATAAAGATTTGTAAAGATGGCACAGTTTTCCAGGCTAGTAAAGGAAGATATTAGAAGTACTTACATAAAATTCTGCTATTTGTGTTTCAGAGCTTCAACTGTAGTCTTCAGGTTGGTTGGCTGAAAAGTTGCCCATGAAACAGTTTATATTAACTTATTTTTATATGTATAGAACTTACATGCACACAGGGAAGACTAACTGAAATAGTATTCCTGGTTTTTGTAAACAGTGTTTAATATTTATTAGGAAAAATGGTGGTGTTTGGTAACTAAGAGAACATGAAGTAGAAGGAAAACTTTTCTATTAATCTTGATATTTTCTGGCCTCATCAGTTACAGATTTTTAAAAAAAAAGTTTGGAGTCATATCTTAGATGACATTTATACAGTGCAGATATTTATTATACACATAGTATTAGAAGGGAAATGAAGGTAACAGAAGGGGCAGGACTGTGAACAGCGGTATAAAAAGAGGGAAATGACTGAAACAAAAAATAATGACTGACAAAGCAATACAGAAACCGAAATAAATCCAAACAAATTATCTAATTTTTTCCTTAATTTCTGATTACCTACTTAGCCTAAAAAGCCCCAACCTTGAGCACATCTGAAAACTAATGCTTTACTGAATTTCTATTGAGTTATGTTATAAAGTTTGAGTTTCAACTAACTGAAACTGAAAATGCAAAAAAAATCCCATGTAATTGTATTTGTAATGTTTCTAGTCAACTCTTAATCAGCAAGGACTTGTGATAGAACTCTGTGGCATAGACACACTTCTTTTTATAGATATGGCATTCAATACATTCAATACAGATGGTGAGCTGACTTGAAACTGAGGAACCTTTTGAAATTTACTCATCATTAATTTGCAATATGGCATTCCCAAGAGTCTTGGTTTGCTTGTATGCTGACATTTAAGTCACTGTCAGTCAGTGTAAATGATATATATAACATGCATACATGGCTAAGAAAGCTGTATTTATTGTTTAACACAGAGCCTTAGAAATGTTTAATGTCACTTAACTTTCAGGCAGAAGAAAGCAACCCCTTAGGATATGGTTGTTTTGGTGGTTTTTTTTCTTGTATATGGTACAGTGATCTTAAAATGTAGTTTAATTTCTCAGATGATGATGAAGTATCCCTTACACTGGAAAATATTTGTGTTGATGTTTTTGTTGTCTCTGTTATATCTCAACATCTGAGTCATAGTCAGAATTGAAGGAAGAATGTCTTCTCTCTCACAAGCTGTTTGAGATGTCTTGAAGAATGCACACCTGCTGCCTTGCTATCACAAAGTAGTATCAGGAAATGTGTGTGAGCTAAACCTCAGTTAGGTGTAGCAAAGAATGAGTACAACTCACTGGAGTTTACCCATATCTACTTGGACAATGCAGAGTTTACTCAGTTCTTACTTTTTACCTGTGGTGCCAAGCTCAATGATTTTCTCTCCATTTTTAATTGTGTTTATAAAAAACAGGTTTTTTTTCTGGTTTCTCTACTAGGCTCTGACCAGGAGCTGTCAAGCTATTATACTGCAAACATTGAGGCTAAGTCTAACTGCTGTTGCCAGTTAAAAACAGTGGAGTGCATAGATCCTGGGTATCATTTTGTTTCTTCTGTAAATTTCAGAGGAGTAATTGCTGGAAAAATGTTAATTTCCTATCAGCCTTGTGATAAGTTACCCGCACTGTGCCCAGTCACAATTTATATGTGGGTGAGGTCAGGCACAATCCAGTTGTAGCCGGTGTGCTATCTGGAGTATTTTGCTGATTTTAAATGTTGGTGTTGGTATAGTACTCCATATTAGAGTGGTTTAGGTCATTGCAAATTAAATGAGAGATTAGATGAAAGTTCCTTATTTGTATTTGCTCTACTCTCCAAGTGTGGCATATAGTCTTGTGCAGACCAGGAGTTCTTTCCGTGCCAGATTAAATACTTGAAATGCCAACAGCATATGAAAACTAAGCAAAAAGAAGCATCACAAGAAAAATGGAAAGCTAAGCACAAAAGGTATCCGTAAGTGTAAGCGTATAGCATTAGGGTCTTTGTGTTAACAAATGTGAAAATCCATATAATTTTTCACTCTCTGGTAGAAATTTAATGGCCTCAGGGCATTAGCTCATGAATCACTTGCAACTCTGAAGAAGTTAATATTTCTTACCTGTTGAAACTGCTTTGTGTATGAATCACTAAAGGAGTGGGCTAGTATGGGATCTGCTAAGGCTCATGAATTCCTGTGGGAAAAAAATGGGTCAGTAGAAGTGGTGAATTTAATGTCATTTGGTTGTACTAGACCCAAGTGTACACCCTGTCTGTCCTTGCCCTGTGTATTCTTGTTGGAGGAAGCCAGGGGTCCTTTGGAAGATGACTCCTTTTGCTTGGGAACCAGTCTGGGGGGCTCTCACAGTTTCAGACATTCGGCATGTGCCTGTATGAAGAGGACTATAAATGACATTGATGTAAGGAGGAGATAAGGAAGGTTTTCTCTGTCTGTTTTCACTGAGTTGACAGGATTGGTAGTGTGGGGCATCAGAATAACACTGATGGTAAGTGCAGTAAGTTTCTGTATGTAAGATTGAGTGTGTACAAATCCTATGCTCTCTCTAGCTTGAGCTCTATCCCACACTAAGAGTACAGCTTCCACCCTTCCTCCTTCGGATTTAGTATGTGTCTGGGTTTTTTGTCAGCTTCAAGTGTGTTAGTCTCTCTGGGGAATGGGAAGCTTTTCCCCTCAATTCCAGGTTAGTGCAGGTTGGCAACTTCACACCAACCAAAGCATTTCTTTGTGTCTTGTCTGTTGAGAAGATAGTTCAGAATGCTACAGTTCATCAGGCAACAAACAGATTGCTGGCACAGTTTGATCAGAAGGGAACTGGAACCTTAATAAGCCACTAGAGCACAATGGCGTTAAAGAAGTTGCTGAGGAGAGTTAGAACACTGAGGGAGGAATTGGGTAAAAAGCTTCAAGAGAAGGCTGTGCAGTCTCAACAGTGGTAGAAGGACTGATGACAGTTCTCTCATCAAGGGAAACAAGTAATAAACGATGATCTGTGCTGTTTGAGGCAGTGCTGAACTAACATTTTTGCTTAGCTAAAACATCTCTCTTGCATGATGTCTGTCTTTCCTGATTTCTCATTACCAGCTCCAGCTACCTTTTCTATAAAGTAGTGTTCATTGAAGACTGAAATAGCTAATCTGTGAAAATAATCATGGAATTAATTTGGATATTTGAAGTTTGGAGGAATAATTTTGAAGTTCCATCAAACATTTCAGACTCAGAAGTACCACAGCCAAGATATATACCAAGATGTGATAGGAACTGTGGCTTCATAATTTGAAAACAAGAGAGTTTTATCTTTATTGTTCCTTACATCTAGGTGTGAATATATATGAAAACGGAGTTCAGGAACACCTGGGAAGTTATTTCCTCTAAACTCCAAAATTGCAAGCAATTAATTAGGACTCTAAGTGGGTGTAGTAGTGTCTAAGTCAATCCATAGACCTTCAGTTCTGAAGACATGTGCTGAAGTACAGTTCAGTTCACCAGTAGAACGTATTGGATAAACTAGAACTTCATCCAATTCAGTCACTGAGCTGAGAAATCCAGGTTTTGGTATTATGTATGACAGTATCTTATCAACCTATCCTGCACTATGCACATTAGCTTTTTAAGACTAGGCAAAAAATTATCATTTAAGTTGTAATTAGTCTTTCTGATGTTTAATGGATCAAACATTTCCACCATTTCTTCTAAGTATGCACAATACAATAAATCTCAATCTTGCAGCTAAGAAAAGGTGACAGCAGTGATTAAAAGACTGAAAGCATTGACATGTGTAAATATAGTGAGAATGTTTTATTACATTGAAAAAATTCTGAAACCCGGTTAAAAATTAAAGCAGAATAACACTAAAACGGGATGTTAAAATGTTTCCTGTCTGAAAATGGCAAAGTGGCTGTCTACTACAAAAAAAAGGAATATATTTGATCAATAATTTCATTATTGATTCTTTAATTTCATTTGCATTTGTAAAATTTCATTGAAAATTCTTACAGATCAGTGCAGAATCAAGACTTCAATGTTTGGATGAACATGAAAATGCTTACCTAGTATTCTCATCAGTTTGATAGTAACCCTCCAGAAGTACAAGCAGACTAGGAATCCTGGTCAGTGTCTGATTAGTGTACACTCAAAGTGACTGTGAGGGCTTGGAGAGAGTGGGAAGGAAAACAACTTATTTTTGTGTGAAAGCGATAACCTGAAAAAGACATATGCCTGGTTTTGTGTTTATTGATGGCTCATCTTAACAGCTCCATAACCACAAAGGAAATAGCTTTCATTTAAGGCACTATAGAGAGAGTACTATGTGAAGAGGGCTTATTGCTTACTATCCTTCATGAAAAGATGTGGCTTTTAATGAAATATGCATAAAAGTTGTTTTAGATATGTGACCTACATAATCACACTTATCCTGAGAGGCCAGGGTAGAAAATTATTCTATTCAGAATAATTAAAATCCCCCTTTGTATTATTTCTCATTAATTCAATATTCTTCTAAAACATAAAGCTCCCACAACAGTTTTAGTAATCAGCTTTTCAGATTTATGAGCTATTTTTATGCTAGTATTGTTCTGTGAGACAAGGCTGCTTGATCAATTGCCAGGTAACTGTTTCAGTCTTTTCCCAATACCCTGCTAATCCAGCACATTAAATGATTTTTAATTCAGTAACTTCATTATTCAAAAAATCCCCTTTGTCATGATTCCGTAAACATGAACAGTATCTTATACAAACAATTATCTAAATATAGTCATGTTGCTTCCTTCATCCCCATATCTCTCTTGTGCAGAAAAAAAAAGTTCCCAAACAAAAAAGGAACATACTGGAAAAATTAAAGAAGCTTATTATCATTGAAATTATTCCCCAAAGTACAAGACCAGTTTTAATCAGAGGTCCAGATATAAGACAGCTCTAAGAAAAAATATTGAGAGGTGCTTTTAGTATACTTTTATGAAGAGAAAAAACAGTTGTTCTGCTTGTCTGCAAGGAAACATTCTATCTCAAGCCTTCATAAGTACCCATACAATGAGAATGTAAAAATTAAGACAAGCAGAAGTGATTCAGGTAGTGTATTTTCAGGTTGAAATAAGGAAGATATTTCAGTGACAGTTTGCTTTAAAGCAGTATGTTTTATGCTGCCCAGAATGATGGAATCATTGAAATTAATGTTCATGCATTCTTTGTTGCATAGTTACAGGGTACCAGCTGCCTCCTTTTCAGCTGAAAGAGAGGCTTTTTGAGTTCAAGCACTCTTCCTGAAACACTTAATTATTCCAGCAACAGTCACAACAATGCCTCTGCTAAAAAACACCCAAAAGGAATTAAAAGGTGTCTCTGAAACGATCAAGAGGGACTGAGGGGGAAGACGGTGTAGTTGCCTTTTCTGCAGCATCTTCTTTGTTCTCATAATGTCTCAGAAATGCTTGACATTCATGACAGAAGAAGGAAATTACAAAGAAGAAATATTTGCTCTCTGTAGTGAAAACTTCATGTTCTATGAGTTCTTGTAAGAATCCTTCAAATAAAAGTATTCCTATTTTTACCAAGGGTGAGAAAAAGGTATTTACATCATCTGACATACACATTCGAAGTATGTTCCCTTGATCAAAACTTAGGCCTCCAGTATCTTGCAGCAGATTAAACAATCTAGCTATAAAAGATACCTGAGCTGCCATTATAGTTGATTTTTAGTTCTACATGCCTCTGAGCATCAATCATTATTAATTCTATTAATTTTTTACCTAACAGCAGCTCACATAGTAGACCTCATAGCACCGCTTTCTGTTCATGACCCATGGTCAAGACAGTGAAGACAGTAGGAGTTTCTTCCCAGACTTCTAACAGACCAGTTGTACAGTAGCTGATAGATCAAAAAAAAGCCCCACTTGGAAAGAGAAACCTGCTCAGGACTTCAGGGAATATGGTATAGCATCACTTTAAGGAATCCAAACATTTGCATGGATGATTTAGATCCTCTGGTGAGTAATCAGAAGTTGACCTGTATTACAGGCAAACTTGTGGAAATCAGCATAAGGAATAACAATCTGTGCTGATTTGATTGATTTGATTGTTTTTGTATAGTCCTTTGTGGGAGCCTTTTTGGATTGGATAAAAATATATGTGAATTTTGGAGGCTAGCCTGCTAAACCATGTACCTTAAGTGTGTAAAATTAGGCAGTACAATTGTCCTCCCATACCTAAGTATCCATTGACCAAATACACCATTAAATGCTGAGATATCATATGAATTAATGTCTATTTTTTCTAGTAGTGTTAAGTACACTTTTACTTTTCATTGATGAACTTTCCTATGAAAATGCATCTGGTATACAATCCATATAATTCCTGACTAGAGTCTTGATCTCCAGTCAAATACTCAGTTGCTCTGAATCAATCTTGGAAAAGAAACTCAGTTCCCAATATATGGTTGCTACACTGAATACAGTAAGGTTTTGTGATAATGAAGTAAAGTGTAGGTTTTCTGTAGGTTTTTTACCATTTTGTATTCAGATTTTTAGTTTAAAACTTGTTCATAATTTATTTCTTTCAAAGTTGAAGCTTTTATCCTGAAGAGCCATACTGCATGTTCTCTAGCTAAGCTCTCTGCCTAATGTCCACAAGTGCATATTAAGGTGTTGAAAGTGCTTTTTCTGTTTGTTGATTACAGTGACCACAGTTATACCTAAGAGGTCATCTGAAGACTGTCAAGGAGCTAATAGCAGCCTGCACATTGATTTAAGTAGATATGAGCAAGTGCCACAACCCATTTACTCTGCAAAGATGATGTTGCAAAATGTGAGTGCAGTAGAGTTCTTTAGCTTGGTGCCACGGGGTAGTTCAAGTTGAAACTTACCCTTAATGAGAACTACTGATCTGACTGAGATTACTACTAGCTATTAATACTGTGGTATGGGTACTACTGCTGCTACTAATGCGACTATATACTATTCCTCCTGATACTGACTACTGATCATGCAGTCATTTCTAAAATTCTACCTGCTAACAAAACTTACCCTGCTTCCATTTGCTTGTGTCATTGGTGTTCTTTGGCATTTCTGATGCAATGTGTGGTAGAGCCTTTAAGACTTCTTTAATGCTTTGCTCATTCAGTCTTACATGGAAAAAATGAATGCTCTATCAATATATGTATGCCTGTTGAGGTTTGTGTTCCTTCTCAATTCTGCCTTTTCGCAGGCTTGTACCACTTTCTTCATAAGCCATGTTTGCATAGAGTTGCATGTAGAGGTTGATGATGGTAGAAAATTTCTCCTGTTGAAATTGCATTATTACCTTTATGTGATAAATGTGTGGTGGGTTGTTTATTTTCAGTTTATTTTGTTTAAGGTGACTTATAGTATGAAATACATAGTCCTTTGCATATTTTTTCTCTGCAGACAGTTCACTGATGCAAAACAAGTTCTGTCTTTCTAACTGGATGTCCTAGTTTGGACAAATTTGAAGGAGAATACCCTCTGATAGAAGTCAGGTCACAACCACCCCTCCCCTCCAGGTTCGGGAAAAATTTTCCTCAAAGGAAAGTGAAAGAGATAACAAGCTATTTATTTAACAAACACACAGGTGGGGAATAATAATGCTAAATAATGAGATCCCTCTCTCTGTGGAGAGAAAACCTGAGAAGATTTCAGAGGTCCTCTGTAGGTGCGGTCTCTCCTCCTCGGAGCTGGTCGGCGAGGGGCCACCCCCCCGGGCCTCCGGGAAAATTCTCCTGATGTGTTCAGATGTTGTTGAAACAGTCCAGAAGAGAAGAAAAGAGCAAAAAACCCCAAAAATCCTAGGAAAACGAAATTCAACCCTCCGTCTCTCGCTGGGAGAAAAAAGAGCTGAAAAAAAAACCAAGGGTACCGCAGAAACAGAGGAGCGTATCTCCGTGTCCTTGAAACAACTGCTTTGAAAAGTTTGTTTTCTGTCCTTCTCAGGCTCCGTTTAAAGACACAGAAAAGATTGGTGGGCATAGGGTAGTGATAGGGGATACACATTATAAAGTCACCCCAAGACACTGGATATCTAACCCCACTCATTCATAACAGTTAAAGACATGAAAAAGTGCAAGGAATTTGATTCATTGCCTGTTATGACTCATTCAGAAAAGTATAACGAATGAGATTTTTATTCCTAGAGTTTGAGTACAAAAAGTGTCCCAATCCCTCCAGAAATATGGTGTCATGTGTAGTAGTGTGCCTGATTTTCTCTTCCAGGAAAGTTTTGTGTTTCTTGTTATTCAGTGGTCTGAGTCATCATTTCTGTTGTCAGTGTATGCTTGAATTCCTATTTACACTTGTCTTGGGGTGACTTTATGATGTTGTATCCCCTATCGTCTGCTCTATGCCCAGACATGAATCCCGTGCCTTTCTGTGCCTTTAAAACTGGGTGCGAGAGAAAGAAGAAAGCCAGACAAACTTTTCAAAGCAGTTTGTGCTCCAAGGTCACTCCACTTCTCTGTGTGCTTCTGCAGCAGCAAGAGTGGAGGAAGCACCTTTTCCTACTTTTCAGCCAGCTTTCGGCTCTGTTTCTCTGGAGAGAGATGGAGAGTTAATTTTTTTTTTTTTCCCTGGGACTTTGTCTTTTTCCTTCTTCTCTTGTGGAACTGCTCAGTAACACCAGAACATATCTGGGGGACCTTTACACCCCCGGCCCGGAGGGGCCTATGCCGAACCCAGCTCCAGCGAAAAGAGAGACCACACCCACAGAAAGGACTGAAATCTTCCCAGGTTTCTCTCCACAGCGAGAGGTTTTATTGTTTAGCATTATTATTTTCCCCGTGCCTGCGTGCACTGTGTTTGTTAAATAGTTTTTCTTCACTTTTCCTCTGAGGAGTTTTTCCCGAACCTGGTGGGGGAGGGGTGGCTGAAACCTGCCTCCTATCAGAGGACATTTTCCTCCAAATTTGTCTCAAACTGGGACAACACTCCAGTGTGTGAAGCCTGTCAATCATCCCTGCATTTCTCAGTTCATGCCCCTGCTGCATCTCCCTGCCTTACGCTTTTTGTCCAGCTATATCCCAGTTTCTCTCTCTGGCAGTTCCCAGTCACAGTGACTGACTGTGGTGTCCATACTTCAGTGTCTTCCTTCTCATTTGGCTTCTGATATACCAGACTTCTGGAGAACAATACGCATGGGAAAACAACTGTCTCTGAACTGGAAAAATCACTGGATAAATACTAACAAAAGAACTAAAAATGTTCTTTTTATTAAATCCTCTCTTTTCCTCTGGTTTTGATATTTTAGTTCTATGTTTCTCACAATTTTCTTGTGAACTTAATGCTATGTTGATAATTAGTTTGTATATGCAACATCTATATTTACATTATACATACATATCTATGTTATATCTTAGTTTGTATATACATCTATGATTTAAATACTGACTACTGATCATCACAACTGGGAAAACTTTCTGGGGAGCAAATAGTTCCCAACTCCTGCTTTTCTCCTGTCATAATTTATAATTACTAAAATAATATTTGAACTTTGAGAGGAAGAAATCCAATTATTGATGTAACATGGATAAAAAACCAGAAAATGGATGGGATAAAATCATGCATCGCTGTTTTTAGTGTATCCAGTAATTTCTTTGTACTTGAGAGGAAGCCAGGACTAAAAGTAAGGCTTTTCAAAGGGAGTGTCAATTCCAGTGCTTACTATTGTATACATAGGCACAGTTTGAGGACCAGCTTAAAAATCTCAAAGGATACTTAGCACTGCAGTAGCTAACTATCTGCCTATAAGATCTCCAGTACTATAGTAAAGATCAAAGGTTGTAACTGTAGTGTGCTACATGAAGAAAATGCGGATACTAAATAGCCTTGTAGATATCTCAAAACACAGTAAATTAATTAAAAAGCTGGGACAGCTATTCATGCTTCACTGTGTGTAGAATGATGAAGGAAAATTGCTAATCTGATGTGGAGACAAAACCCAAATACCTTTGACTCTGAAGTTGGCAAATAGCATGCAAATGGAGGTCCTGAAAGATATTAATGAAAGCAGGAACGGAGCACCCTGGTTTTACCTCCCTGGAGAACTGCCAGTATTCTGTGGCTCCTTGTTATAATTTATGCATTTTCTAGAAAATTGGAGTGTTGTGGTACTACATTAATCCAAACCTTTCAAGTTTTGTGTTTGACGAAAGGAGGGTTGGAATTCATAGAAAGTAGATATTATGAAGAAGATGAAAGGCTAAATATGGATTTGACCTTCTATTTAAAAATCCAGGAATGATGGCTATTGGCTAGTTCTTAAGCTTTTGAATCTTTCTGCTTGATGAAGCAATTTTACTCCTTCCCTTGTGGGCCTTTTTGAAGAACATAGGGTAGAGTTTTATGTGCATCAAGGCTATACTTTGTTTTACAATATTGATTTATTGTTAATTGGACTAGAACCAACTCTGAATACAGATATTTCCACATACTATCCTGTTACCATTTATAAAATGAGGAAAAAGTAGATTATGGGGAAGTGCACTTTTGGATTGGCCTTTTCAGGATCAGAAGCCATGGGATACATTCTCGTATTCATCTTCTTTTTCACAGACATTTCACTTGGTGCACATAAATCTTCCTGCTTCTTGTAGTAGAGGAGCAGGACTTGCCTAGTCCTACATGGTTTTGCAGGTACTCAAAATGTGTTAGCCCATTTGGCAGTGGGCATTATGGTTTACACAGCTGATTTTTATTATCCAGAAGTGCAAGAACTGTTTTTTTATTCTTTCTAAGGATTTTAAAGAAAGTTTTTCAAGTGATAGGTCTGATTTTTCTGAGCATTGTTTTTGATATCTCTATCACCCTGGAAGTCTACCACACCATTTGGAAGCTGATCAGAAGGCTCCAAGTGATGTGTCTGCCTGTATTTAAATTCAATAGCTATCAGTTTAAATTATTGTGTCTAAAAGTTTATTTTTTATAATATGAAGCCATTCTTTACCGTTTCTCTCCCTGGTCTCCTCTCCTTGTCTCCTGCCTTCTTTCTGCTTTCATTAACAAAGACTGAAAAACTGGTACTCAAAGGTAGATTTGCATTTCCTCTATTTTCAGTCTAAATACATTCCATTTGCTTATGAAATTAATCTAGACAAAAAAAAAAGATCCCTTCCAATTATGTTTTTATACATTTTTAGTAGTGTAATAGTGGTTTTCTTCATCCATCACAGAAGCTTTATGAAGCTTTAGTATTGTATTCTCATGTGTTTATGGATGAAATTATAATTTCAAGCTGTCTCTTCCATTTGCAAAGCATAATTTCTCACTGTAAACATTTGTTTCTTTTTCTCTGTGCACAGGCTTTAAATAGCTTATGAACTTTATAGATCAAGTTCACTCTCTTGCCTTGGAGCTATGGATCTCCTAAATATTCAGGTTAAATGTAGCGGGACAAAAGTAATTTAAACACCAAAGGTGCTGAAGCTACAGTAAAAGATCAGGGGAGCTGGTAATTGTCTGTTGAAGCCAAGTGTTGAGTATTTGGGGGTTTTAGGTTAGCATTCTGTGTCTGCTTTCCTTAGACACTATTATTTAGTTTGTTTCTTGAGTGTTCTCTTTGTTTGCTGAGTCTAGGACCGTGTGAATGTTTGATGACAACATCAGTGAGGAAGGAGGAAGAGTCGCCAAACCACAGTTTTATGGAGTGAAGGCTGAGGAAACCACTAGGCTCAGAGTATGACAATGGCCAGATTATGCTCTCTAGTCTCCCCCTTAAATGCCTGTGTAATTCTGAGGACATTGACTTCTGGCTTCCGAAAGTGCTTCACTTTCTTGACAGTCTGGCAGAAATGCAATTGTCATGCTAGTAATTTGTCATGATGTAATTTGGTAACTTCATAAAAGAGCTAAAGATGCTGAAGAATCTAAAACATTATGCCTTAGAAGGTGGTTATTTACAAACTGATCCTGAAACTATCTATCTATCTATCTATCTATCTATCTATCTATCTATCTATCTATCTATCTATCTACCTCTTTGAAATAATTTACACTACCTGCAACTTCTAGCATTAGCTATACAGAGTATTGAAAGTAGCTACCTGGTAAGGATTTTAATTAAAAAACACTCATGTAACTTCACATTTTGCATAACAAAAGATCACAGCTGCTGAGAATAGAAAACTACTATTATCATAAATAAATACGTCATGATGAATATTTAAGATATCTCTTCAATCTAGATGTAAGTACATTTTGTTATGTATTTCATTTCTTCTTCCTTTCTCTGATTTTCACTTAGATGGCTCTATTTTAAACAGGCACAATGAAGAAATTAGTAATGCCTGAATATTATCTTGGCTCAGCCTAAAAACAGTGCCAAAAGGTAATCAATTGTTAATGTAGGTCAACGTCATCCTGCAAGTCAGCACTGACACTTAGCACTAGGTACGTCTATGCATTCAAGGTCAGCATCAATTTCTTCCTGTTAATATTGTTCATAATAGTCAGTGAGGCACAGGTTTTGCTCCTTGTATTTGAAGCAAGATTTTTCTTTTGATACTACATGCAGACCAAGAGCCTTCTGAGCTAGAGAATTGTTTCAGTTATATATGTGTTTGATCATTTAAAACCTGAATAAAACCACTTTATAATATAGCTCCGCCTTAGATATATATATTTTAAATCAACTTCATAATTGTTATTTTCTCAGAGAGAATTTGGGAAATACGAGACAATAAAATGTCTCACAAAAGAGCAAAGCATTCCAGGAGTGCATGCATTTATTGGCGTGTTCCTCATAAAATCTGTCACACTGTAAGTGATGATTCCCATACAGTATTGAACTCACAAAACAATTTTAACACGTCACTGTATTAAGGAATGATCTAATTCTACATTTTAAAGCACACCTTGAACAAATGTTAGTTTATAATCAGTAAAACAAAAAACCAGATCTCTTAAATGAATCAAAGGGCTTGCATTCTTACCTCTGAACTGTTAATTAAACCCCAAACACTGGAAACACCTGGAACATCAAACATAAAGTATTGCGATGAATTACTTCTAAAGAGTCAATTTCCTGTGATTTCTTTGTGAAGAAAAAACCCAGGGCATTTGGTATTTTTAGATTCTTGTGATTGAACATCCTGATTGAACGTGAACATGCCATTAAATAGCATATGTCAAAGTAAACAAATTCCAGAATGCTAAGAGAGATGTTTAAAAGTGCTTAAAATATCATCATCCTTTTCTATTGCCTATCAAAATACAGAATGCAGAGCAGAGGCACATAAAACCACTTCAAAAGACAGCTTGTCATACTTCTGGATGTATTTGGGAAAATAACACATTTCACTGAAATGCCATGGGAGATTAACAAATTAATTATGTATGAGCTGACCTCCTATATCCTTGGGCTCTCACTGCTATCTCATTCTCTCTCAATGCCACTCTGACACAAATTTAATTGGAAACACAGTTCCCTATGCTGGTTTGAGTCTGGGTTTTGTTGTTTTATCGCTGATGCCTTGCATATGGGAAGTCCATATTGGCATTAGGATTAAACAAAGTTTCTTTGCAGATTCCTCAAGAATAAAACAACAGCATTCTGTAAACAGCATTGATTAAGTTCATTACATAAAAGAGACCTTTTAAAGAAGAGCAGATGCAACAAATACATATCGTCTGCTCAACTAGTCCACTACACTTCCAGTGTAAAGCTTTTTTGCATGTTTTTCTTTAGTGTCTTAGGGACCATTTAAAAATTAATCAAGTGATGTAGCAAGAGGAAAGCATCAGTAAGCAAATCTCTGCATTTTCACCCCTGAAATTCTCTCTTGCCTTTGCTTTTCATTAATTTATTTTATTCATTTATTCTCTCTGCTTCTAATGACTTACTATTCATAACATTGTCATTAAAGTATCATTTGCACAGAAGCGTAAACAGTATCAAGTACAGGCTATACAAGAAACAGCATAAACAATAGCAGAAACTTTTTGAAACAATATGTCCTTGAACTCTTTACTGCTTATGTGTTCTTCCTTCATGCTACTGGAGGTGTCCCGAGGCCACGCTTGTCAGGACACTGTGGGGAGCCACAAGCAGCCCACATCGTGTAGCTCCAGACAGGAACACTAAGTGAGCCTGTTCTTTCTCTTTCCTAACACTGTACCAACTTGAGTGAGTGCTGTAGGAAGGAACGTGTCTTCTGTGTGATGAATGTGCCAATGAGTTGGGCAGAGGTGATTTGAGGTCATAGTGGGAGGGGCAATAATTGCTGATTTTTCCAGAGATTTGCAGCGTGTACTGGTGCAAATACCTGTACCACAGGCCAAATCTGGGGTCTGACTTCATTCTCCAAGGAAACCCGTCTATGTTGTCAGTTGCACATACATTTTCCTTTCCCCTTGTGTTAAATTCCCTGTCAGTTCAGAAATAAAGTTAGCTGGTGTAAGATAGCAGATATCCTATATCCTGCAGGCTTAACCTGACCTTCAGAGATTAAATTAACACACTTTTATCAGTAATAGTCTTTTTTCTCTCTTTAAATTCCCTGGACCTGCCTGGTCCCACAATATTATTGATGCTTTTCTGAAACAATTAGGTAAACTGTTACATAAAATTTCCACTTTATGCTAAGCCATAAGGCAATAGCTGTGGGGAATAACAGCACAGATGCTTGAACATTGTGAATCCAGTGCTTTAGACTCTGCATTTTGGAGGGAGGTGTGAAGGGAGATAGAGGTGCCCTGGAGTGTGATAGAGAAATGCTGGAGGAAGGAGAGAGGATTGTTTGATGGGAAAGAGGTGTGCTGTACAGCACAGCCCCTCTGGGAATGTACCCTGGGGCTTGCATGGTGGCTGCTGCTGTTGTGTAGAGTCCTAAAGCAGAAGAGACACTGCTGCACTCTATTATGGATTCAGTTGATGATTATAGTGCCAGCAGAAGAACAGAACTCAGTAAAAAGTCTCTTACTGACAGGTTGAGACTGCTGGTAAAAAAGCCAGTATTTTCCTTCAAAATTCTAGAAATGTAGACGGATAAACTTTGGTGAGGTGAAAATCAGTTTCCAAACCTTCAGCTTCAGTATTTTCACAGTTTTTTTTTGCAGCAGTGTTTTTCTTATCTGCTCAGCTGCAAGCGAATGTAAGTATGTGCAAGTTAGGGAATAAGAGATTGAAAGATTTCAGCAAGGAGAATATTTAGAATCTGATAAATCAGGCCACTTTGAAGCTTCAAAGAGAACTATACTAGAGTGACACTTAGTAACAATATATATTTCCAGTGCCTTGTTTGTGAAATTTGTTCACAACTGTCACCACTTCAGAGCAGTCAAATCTTATTAACAAGCTTATCCTAAATTAATGGTGGTGCCACAGAGCTGTACAGTTAGTGCTGATGGATGTGATCATAGTCACTGAGATTGAGATATCAGGCTATAGAGCTCTTTGCTGAGGGAAAATGGAAGCATTGTGGGTAAAGCCAGTCTTTCCTATTTTTCCTCTCCCGCTGTAGGTATTTCTATATTCCTTGCCCATTTTGTTATTATGTCTTATACTCATCTGTGTTACAAAATGGTTATACATGATGACAGTGTATGTTTGTGTTAATTTAGAACACCTATGCCTATATTCAAGAGAAGCAAATATTAATTATAACCTGCTCAATATATTTCTACTTTATGGGTTGAGCAGGCATCTGCTCTTGCTACAGCAGTGTAGCATCTTTTTCTTCATTTATTTTCGTAGCAAATGTAGTCTGTGATTTTCCTACAGTCTAAGCTTTTCTAATGTAAAATTTGGAGGCACTTGTTTTGGAAAAAATGGTACATACTCAGTTTATGTTAGTGTCTGGGAAGAGCAGAGATTGCCAAAGGATCCTCTATAATACAGAGGGGAACACTTCATGGTAGGTCTATGAGAATTCCCTGGGTTCAAACAGAAAAAGATCTTCTTTCCTGAAGGGAAAAAATATTTCTGTCCTTTCTAGCTTCAAGAAGAGGCTGTTTAGATGAGCTGACTGGACAGGGCAAAAGAGAAAACTCAGGCCTTGAGAATCAGGGGGTGCTGCTAACTTCTCATTGTAGTTTGAATTCTGGACTTTCTTGTTCAGTATGTCACAAGAACAGAAGGGCCTTTTTGTCTTTCTCCATATTTCTTAAATTTTATGATCTTGTTAGAGTGTGAAGTGTTTCATTTTTACGCTCTATGGGCTTGTACTACTTAGTGCCTAATACTACTGAAGTTTTGGACTGTGAGGGCTGTAACTTGTGACTTTCTGAGCATCTTTCTGATGCTGTGAGGGCTGTAACTTGTGGCTTTCTGAGTGTCTTTCTAAGACACTGTGATTTCACCATGAGCTGGTCTCTTGGCATCTGAATCCTAGTGATTTACAGAACAAAGAGCTTCTTTACACCCTAGATGAGTAATACTAGAAACTGCTGTAGTATATGTTTCATAGCTAGCAAAAGCCCTGTCTGGATCAATACAAAAAGGGCTTCCCATGAAAAAATTTATGGGTTCCAAGATAAACTTTAGAACCAGGTGCTTATTTAATCTCTGTATATTTCTAATACAGATGTCTCAAAAGATCACCACTACACTGAATAACTTCATACCCTGAAAAAATACGCTGTTGTTTCCTTACTGCTTGTTTCATTTTATCTTTCCTGCAGTGCTCTTATTTAATAAATACAAATTACTAGCCTTATGCACATCACTTACTTTACTTAATTGTGTTATATGTTGGCAAGATTGTAACTGTTTTGACTCTTCTTGATTTTTTTCCAATTTCAACATCTCCAAAATCATGTTGTAAAAATATTTAATAGAAAAGTCATGGAGAAGGCAAAGAAGTAGGAATTTTTTCTTTCAGCTTAGAGTTTTTAATATGTATCCAACTGAAAGCTTCTTTAAAACATGGAGTGTCCTGAACTCTGTCACAATTTAAAATGAGATCATTTTATATTCCTTTTGCTTGACAATTGCTAAATGAGATCTGGAGCAAGGACAGCTTTGATATCACCTTCAGACACAAATTTTGTGTCTAAGCACAGCAGATACATTTTTAGCTCTTCACCTCATCACTTCCTATGACTAATCCCGGTAGCATTCTCTTTTTTTCCCAGTTTCTAGTTTTCTTACCTGTCCTCATAATTATTGGCCATTTTTCTGTTTCTCAGCTGGGCTATCTCATATTGTGCTTTTTAACACTCTGCTTTGAATAGCAGCTTTCTCTAATGTCTTGGTACTTTTTCTAGTCATTGTGGTTTTGATTTTTAAAATTATCCTTATTTTAGCCAAGAAAACAAAATACTGAAACCAACCAAAATGTTGAAAAGACAATCTAGACAATATTATAAAGATGCAACAAATTCCCTGTTGCTTTACCTAGCCTACAAATTCTTCAGTACTACAAATACCATGGAATTACAGTGGAAAATTTTCTTTCATGTGCTCTCTGTTTGTTTTTTTTAGGGGAACGTTCCCCCACCAGAACACTTGGTAACCACTTGCCAGTTAAAACCAGTTAGTTTTCCGTCGCCCCTGGTGACAGTTATATGAAGTGAGTGCATGCAGGTTGTGGATTCTTAGAACCATAGAATGGTTTGGGTTGGAAGGGACGTTAAAGATCTGTGGGCAAGGACACCTCCCACTAGACCAGGTTGCTCCAAGACCCCATCCAGCCTGGCTCTGAACACTGCCAGGGGTGGGCAATCCACAACGTCTCTGGGAAACCTGTTCCAGTGCCTCACCACCCTCACAAAGAAGAATTTCTTTCTAATGTCTAACCTAAACCTAGTCCCTCTCAGTTTAAGGCCAATCCCTCTTGTCCTACTACTACATGTCCTTGTAGATGTTTAGAACTTTCTGCTTGTCCAAGTAGCATGACCTCAGATAATCCTGCTGGGAGACAGTGAGGGAACACATCCCTGTGAGCTCATTGCTTACCTGACAGTGAGCTTTATTGCAGGCAAATCTGGCTGAATAATACTGTTCCTTTCCCCAGGCTAATATGTCAAGGTGTAGAACCAGCTCATTTTGTTGCAAACACAACAGGCATTGTCACTGTGTTCTGATTGTGAATTTCCATGTTTCAGTCTGATTATACATTTCTCCAAGTTTGTGCAGTCTTCAAGAGAAAGAGAAGTTTAGCAAAAAGTGAACTATGTAAAAGCATGAATGATAAATAATTTATTTTTCTTACTCCTGAGGGCTCACTCCTGTTACTGGAGTGGTCTGCTCACTTGAGAACCTTTTACGATCACATCTTTGTGCCTTTTAGAGAAATGATGGTGTTAGTAAGGAAGATGAGTTGTTAAATGCCCTAAAATAGCAGGTAATTTAGGGTGATAACCAACAGAGTTACAAGGGCAAATGTGTTGGCTTGTGATACAGTATTTCTGACAAGTGTATTTCTCCCTGTATTGTCTTGTGTTATATTTAACCATGTTTATAGATGGTTGTGGTTTTTGTTTATTTTAGAATATTGCAATGCTGTCACGGGAGTTGATATATTTTAAAATCATTTTTGTAAGTGAGCTTCTGTAATTGCAAATATTAAAATTATATAGAATTGAGGAGGCCAGTCATATTAAACTGTGCTGCATTTTGTTGCTTTTTATGAAGAATCTTAAGTGAAATGCTTATTTATACTTCTGGTTGGACTAAAGTTGGAATTCTAGAAAAACAAAGCTGCTTTTGTTATTCTAACTAGAAATTTGCCCAACAATTGGAAATCCTAGGCAAATGGTTCCTTTCGTAGGATTCCCTCACTCTGAAATGAGCAATAACAGGTCATCCTCTCACCCCTCAGAATTTTCTATATTAAGTCCAAGTTGAGATGTGATAGCTATTAAAGAAAATTGTATTCCTGTTAGTCGTGGCAGAAAGCGAGTCTTGGAAGAGGCAGAATTGGGAGGGGCAGATTGGACTCCTCTTGAACTTGGGAAGCTAATAGAAGGTCCTTTGGTGATCCCAGAGAAGAATATGCATAAATAGAAAGTGATAGGAGGATAAGAAAGGAGTGCTTGAGGTTAGAGGGAGCCTGTCAGGCAGAAGGTCTATAGCAACGTGTATTGCACCAATGGAACTGAACTGACGCAGCACACTGCAGGTCAGATATATTTTGGGGAGTACCATATTTTACTAAAAGTCCAATTAAGCTCCAAATGTCTACTTCTGTGCATTTTCTTTTCATTGCAGATAGTTTAGATATTTACAAGCAAAGGTAAACATTCTGTCACAGTCTGTCTCCTCTTTTTTTCTGTACTTCTATACTATCAATCCAGTTGTCTTTTCTATCCTGTCTTTATTAGGTCAGGAGATCTTGTCCTGCAATGATTTCCTTTCCTCCATCACTGAAGTTGCTAAGAGAGTTGAGACTTCCTCAGAAAGAGATCTTGTCAGAATCTTGAAATCCTTGTCTGTTAACAGTAAATGAAAAATTGTGTAATAATTTAATTAAAAATATGCATAATATATGCACACATATTGTGGACCTCTATTGTGCCCCCAGAAGGAGTATTCACAAGGAAGGTGAAAATAGAAGCATTTAATAGCTTTAAGTTATGGCCATATGTTTCCAATAGATGTTAGAAAGGCTATTTCAATTTTAATGTTTTCAAAATTCAAAAGTCTATGGCACATGTTTACCATCAGGCCGTAGAAATAGATAGTTCCCTAGAGAGCTGACAGTGACAACCTCCAAATCATTTGTTCTTGTTCAAATGGTATGTTATCAAGAAGGGACTGTGGGAGATGATATGAATCATAGTCCATATCCTCCCCATAAAAAGAATTGCAATTATACTGGGAAAATATTGTGTCAGCTACATGTTGTGAGAGGTGCTCTGTTTTTGCGCTCTGCAGCCAGAGCCACTGACTGCAGCAAACCACTGACCAGTTTAAAGATCCACAAATCAATGTCAGAGCCTATAATTCATTGCAGTGTCCTAAAAGGGAGCTCTCAGTTTGTTCTGAAAGGAGTTTTCTCCTCCAAGGTGGCATGGTGGTAATACTAATGCAGGGAATTACTGGGTCAGGCTGACAGTCACGCCTGGAAGCGTCACCCAGGTTTCTAATGGCTAAATGCCTTATTCATAAGAACGTGTGAATCTTATTTTCATGCATTTAGGAAATGTAGGTCAAAAGCCTAATTCCTGGTACAACTCCATGGACTTCAGCTGGATTTCTACTGAGAATGAGTTTGCTTCCCACAAACTTTCTGGCGTTGTAACTATTTTAACAGGGTGAATCATGCTTTATACATGTTTAATAATCATTGTAAGAGGGCATCATGGTGTGTTCCAACTTATTAATTAATTTTCAGAAAAATTGGCCAATATTTCATCTTCCTCAGAAGGCAATTTCACATTTTCCCAATATGTGGTGCTAAACAAGAGGTTGTTTCAACTGGAATGCTGCAGTGAAAATGTTCCTAACACGAATGTGATAAATTTAAAAGAAAAGGATGGATTTATGGCAGTGAGTCTAATGATGCTGCTTTAAGCTCAAGTAGCTGCTATGATTTTAACAAAGGAAAAAATAAATAAGGAGCTTTAGAAAATGTAGGGTAAATGAAAGCTTGTCATGCTGTTCTGGGTCATCATTAAAGTAAATTTTAGTGTTGCTAAATGATCTTTAGACACAAAAGATCAAAATTAATGTGTTTTTCAATAATTATATTGATTCTTTTCTGCTAAGGTGTCAGTTTATAAATAACATTTTGCTTAGTTTTTATATTTCAGTTCTCATTGGTAGGTGAAGAGAAAGGTAAGACTTGTCATTTTCTCACTTTCTATGTGAAAAAACTGTGGTTTTCTTTATGTGACTCATCAGCAGAATGGAGACAAAAACACAATTCTGTTAAGTTGCCTCTAGTACACAATCCAACAAACCACTTTTAAATTAAGTTCTTTAGGTTATTAACATGATTCAATTCAATTATGAAATTCTCTTTAATATTCAGGAAGAAACCTGCAGGCTATCCTTCAGAAGCACTTATGCAACAGCTGCTAGAACGCATAAACACCTTTTAGATTGCTTGATGTAAAGGCTCAGCACTCTTCATGATCTCCTCTCATATTCCATGCCGTAGGAAATGGAATCAGCTGCTTTGTGATTTGCAGATGATTCATTTAACTACTTCGCCACTATCTTAAGTGTTTCTGTCTTGCTTCATAGAGTCTTCATTTGTATTGGTGGCTGCAGTATAAACTCCAGTGAAAAATCCAGCCATATGAATACAACTGTGGTCTGAGTGTAATGAAGGCTGCTTTAAACCAGGCAAAAATTAGACCAGAAAAACTATCTGTTCATAATTTTGATTAATTAATTTTTAGGTTAAATTCACTGGAGGCATTTTCTGATCTCAGTTGTGCTTATTTTAGGCTTTACTGTGTAGCTCACATTTCTCATCAGTGTGAGGAAGGAAACTTGTTCATGGAGTGGCGTGGTTTGTATTTATCTTCATACTTCATCACTTGTATTTCTTTCTTCAATGAATACAAAGTGTATTTTTCCATTTAATGTGTTGGATTGAAGTCTGATTTTTGTAATAGTGTTTTTGGTTTGATGGTAGGAATTCAGCACTACTATTAATGACCAGTGAACCAGAAAGCCTTCCTATAAGCTTAGGAAGCTAATAAATGAGAGCAAGTGTCAGTCTCTTGTGATGTTCTTCAGTGCCAGTGTATAAGGAAGTCAATGACTGATGCTTTGCCATCTAATCAATAAATCACATTTGCAGAAGTTACAGTGGTTTCAAAAGAAATATTTTACTGACTTTCCTGAGTATACAAATAAGGGATGGAAATAAAACTTACAGACCAGTGAGGTCACAATTCCTTTGTGTGTGACACAGGAAAACTGAACCTGGACTAATACCTTCTGTTTTGGGCAGCAGTGAAGCAGGAATATGAAGATTAGTTGGAAATAATTCATGGGGAAGCAAAAATATGTTAAGTTGCACTATATGTATACTTGAAAACTGTGAAAGAGCTATGTGTGTAGCTAAGATACTACCTGCTGAAAGATAATAAGGACATTCCAACTAACATTTTAAGCCAGAGAATAATGTTGAGAATGGTCCAGGCAGCAGGAGGCATTGGCACAAGTCAGCAGCAGCACTGATGTTACAAGAGGCAATGTATATCCATTAGAGACATGCAACCTTGGCATAAAGGGCAGGGAGTTAACTGCAGGTTGCTGTGATTTCCTTCTGCTGCAGAAAGTGACTGTGCAATTCAGATTGGCCCAAATCAGTTGTCAGAGGAGAATGGTGATCATTGGTGAATGATACCCAGACTCCTGAGTTTGACTGATGTTCTGAGAAGGACAGAGAAGCTGCTTGGAGCTGAAAGTCTGGATTCTCCCAGCAAGCCATTGGACTGATCATTACATGCTGTGCCTGAGAAAGACATAGTATCTATTATATAGCTGTGTTCTTCTTGAGAAATCAAGCCAATTAACTTGGTCCGAACTGTCAGGGAATGAGAAAAAGAGCTGCAGTAAGTTATGAGGAAAATACTAAATTCTCCCTGATTACACAGCATTTACCTGAGGGAAGGAGTTAAAGCCATTTTAAGGCACTTGTGGTATATGACTGAATTATTGGAAAGTGCAGGAGAAGCTGCTTGCATAAATCAAGCTTTGAAAGAATTGAAGAGGCATTCAGCTCTCTATGATCTAGCTGGTCCCAGTTCCAGGTTTATGGACAGTTCATTTGCTTGAGAGCATGACTACAAAGTTTTTGTTTACATGTCTTTGCCCAGCTGTGGGCTGCCACTTGTGCAGTAGGGCTGTACATGAGAAAGGGATAAATAGTGTCCAAATTAGAAATAAGTCTATACATCTCTACATTATTTACATACAGTCCAAACTGACACTGAAATCAAATATATGTCTGTTGTTAAATTCCAAGACTCCCAAATTGGTGAAAGCCACTCAGGTTTCAAAATCAGTTGAAAAAAGATCAGACAGAATTGTGTGTAGTATCATTATTTTTGTTTCAAATGTGTGAGGGTAAACTGTTTATCTCCTAGATTTAGGAATTATGTGTAATCAATGTGTTAGCTATTGTAATTGGACTTTACTTTGAGCAATGGAGTCAATTATGAATGGCTGCATTCCTTCCTTTCATATATCAGATCACAGTGCAGTGTGGTAAGAAGTGGAGTCAGGAGCTGTCAGCTGCAGCTCTGTTTTCCCTTGCTCAGTTTACTGCAGTGTGATGCCGAACTAGGAATAATATTTCCACTATTTATATACTACTAGGACTTCCACTTTCTTCAGTCATGGAGCAGTAGCCATGGCAGTCTATGTATAAGGTAGAAGTCTTATGCAGAGAAATACAAAAAGAAAAATGAATTTTTGGCCCTAGTACTAATGCTGAACGAACAGGAGAATCTTTTGAGTGCTTAAGATTTTGTTCATGTCACTGGAAATTGGGAGCCAGGTTGACTAGAAGTTAATAGGCTACAGTTGAACTTGGAGTAAAGTAGTACTAAGTTGTACAAAAACACGCTTTTAGGTACGTTGGTCTCAAATTGCTTTGATTATGGGAATCTCTTAGCCATCAGTACTAAATTATCTTTGATCTGAGGGTCTAATGTGGTTAATGATTGCTTGCAGAAGCCAGCAAATTACTATGGAGCTTTCAGTTCTTTCTAGCAAGTAGTCAGTTCTTTTGCTCTCTGTTGTAGCATATGTTGATTGTTCACACATGGTTCAGTCATCAGATGGAGTTTTATAATTACTTTTTAGTTAATGTCTGTGTAGCAGGGTAAGTGTGTTATGTCTGTGGTAAGTGTTCCGTGAATAGCGTCTCATCATTGATACCTGCTTTTTTATCCGAGTCAGTCACTACAGCACATAGACAAAAATCTCCTCTATAGTTGAATTATTCTGTTTGTTCTTCTCTGAGACAGCAGCTGTTTGAATTGTCGTACTTCACTCACTTGGCTATGGTATGAGATGGATAGGTGCACTGCAGTTATAAACAGAGGAAGGAAAGACTTGCTTGCAGCGGAGATTGTCTATAAAGTATCTATGCCCCTGGTAATAGTAATGGATGTTTGCAAGGCTCTAGAGCAGTCACTGGCCAGTACTAGCTTCACACACAGGAATCTTTCCAGGGACTTGAAAGTGTCAGGCTCTCTGAATTAAGTTTAAAAAAAGAGTGTGAACTTTATTTTATTTTCCATGGAGCCTGTGATTTGTTTCATATTTTATATTAAGGCATGTGCTTAGGTGCTTTTCTCTCTGAGAGCCTGTGTGCATGGGAGCACAATTCTAAATTTCAGGAATTACAAGACCCTTAGGCATCTCCGTTCTGGAGTATGTCATAGAATCATGGGGTAGTTTGGGTTTAAAGGGACCTTAAAGATCACCCAGTTCCAACCCCTGCCATGGGCAGGGACACGTCCCACTGGACCAGATTGCTCAAACCCCGTCCGCCCTGGCCTTGAACACTGCCACGGATGGGGCATCCACATCTTCTCTGGATAACCTATTCCAGTGCCTCACCACCCTCACAGTGAGGGATTTCTTCCTAATATCTAATGCAAATCTGTCTTCTTTCAATTTGAAGCAATTCCAGGTGCTGTGATCTGGTTTCTAAGCAATTTAATTTTTTAATCACTTGGCTGATTAGGATCACAAGGGTGTTTTCAAAACAACCCTGGTTTTGTTATCTCCGTTTCTTTAAAAAAATAAAAAAAATTAAAAATGGGAATTTCTAGATATTACTTTTTCTACTGGGCATATTCCTTATGGATATAAAAGTATGATTTTCTAGCTGACCAAACCTTAATAATAATAAAAAAAACCCCTTACTGGAAGAAGAGCAGAGGAGTTAATGCAATATCCAAAATGTACACACCTGAGCATACACTCAGGTTAATTTCTTGTAGAGACACTTGTCAAAATTTTATATTTCAGTCTCAAAGTTTTGTAAGGGGTAAATGTAGCAAGTTAGTAGAAAAATAGTAGATCCATAAATAATTTGCATTCTTATTTTAGTAAATCCATCTGGGACAAACAGATTCCTGCTAATATATTTAGAAAGCAAGGTGGATAAAAAATACCATCTTCAGAGCAGTACAACTGAAAATACTATGCTAAATACAGATCATTATTACAGAACAGAATGGTTGCATAAACAGTAAATTGTGTGTTTATGTGGGTGAGATACTATGTGTTAATCTCACCACTTTTTAAAATACAGTTTTAATCTTATGCCAAATAACATTGCCACCTTGTTTTTCCACCAGCAGAGCTGAAGTCCAGGTTGGTGGCTCTGGTGATGTCAGGTTATGCCAGCAGAAGTTTTGTTTTGAGTGGAAAGTTGGGCATTGTTTATACACTGAAGTTACTTTGAGATGATTTACTGTTTGCTTATTGATGTGCTGATGAAAGCCAACATGCAAATGTTATTAATCTATGGGCGAGCAGTTATTGAATGATAAAGAAATAAAGCCAGGAATAAATACTGATTGCTTTTGTTCAAAGTTGTATTTTGATAATTTAATTTTATTTTTTTAATACAGCACTTATAATCTTTGTTTAGGGGAGATTATAAATCCACCATATGTGTGTTAGCTTTTTCAGATAGTTTTTTTTTTTTCTGTATGTATGTAAAAAGTCATGTGTTGAAGAAATATTTAGAATAGCAAATCCAAGCAGAGCATTTGATACAGCAAAGGCAAACATACATGGCTGGAAGGAGGAAGCAGAACTCTTGATCTAGAGAAAGGGACCAAATTTGGACTATTAAGACAGAAAAGGGGCATAAAGTTGTAGTGTAAGTAAGAAATTTTAATTTAAGAAAGTGTTTTTCAGGTAAATGAAAGAGCTATTACATTTTTCTATGTAAATAGCAACTTTAATACAAATGGTATACTTTTAATTAATTTAAATGTGCTTTTGAATAAAACTGTAGACACATTTTATTAATAAAAATTCATATTGTGCTAATTTGTTTCTGCTAGGTATTCACTGTTTCCCATGCATTTATTAAGTATTCATTTAGAACTTGAACAATAATGAATTTCAGTGTTTAAATGATGACATTTTCTTATGGAAATTAAAGGGTACACCTAGCAATTTTGATCTTGTTCCAGCAAGATGCATGGAAGTATTTTGTGGTAGTGATATTGTATTGGTAATGATTTCCAGAGTTCCTTTATTCATCTAAACAAGTATATGAAGGGTAGTTTTGATGATGGGTTATGATTCATTATCATTTAAGAAGTTACTGTTTCTCTGCTCTCTGAATTTCTTTGCTTTGTGGAACTTGTGTTGAGGGTTTTTCCCCACCCTGCTTCTCAGCTCCTGGGATGTCAGTGTTATAACTTAATGAAAGTTCTAGCACTTCCTCGCACTTGGCTTCAACAACTCTGGTATGAAATATTTTCACTTCAGGGCTTCTCTGAATTATTATCAAAGTAGAAAAAGAGACACTCTATCATTAAGTTCAAAGTCTGAAAAATATTCTGTTCCTTAAGACTACCTTTTAAGAGCATAATTCATGCTAATCAAAAATTTATTTTATATCAAATGAACAATGACGAATAATTACATTTGCTGGGAAGCTCCTGGTGTAAGGTGTATCCAGCAACGCAAAAAAAACCCCTCAGTAAAATTGGAAGAAGCAATTATGAGGCTAACAAGACTGATTAGTTGAAACTGCTTGCAGGTACTTGAACTCTTTCAGGATTTGGCTGCACATAGCCAAAATTAAAGAAATGCCTGAACCTAAATAATATCTTAGGCCCAGCAGTGTAATGATCATAAGGGAAGTGATCAGTTATACTTGAGGGTTGTTAGACCCCAGTACAACTGCACTGAGGAGTGAGCTGCAACTGGTTTTAGACTAGAAGGCTGTCATGGCAAAGATGCATTCACAGATGTATTTCTTTGAGATTGCAGTGTAAATTCTTCCTGAAAAAAAGAAAAACTTGCTCTGACTTGAATTCCTAAATCACTTGGAAAATTCTTAAAATTCAAACTTTCCTGTTCTAATACACTTGACAATATAATTGTGTTTTTTGAGAGTTATTACATCTCCAGTTGTTTCAATTGGTGGAAAGAATGATATTAACTGATCACTCATTCAATACCATAAAACCTTTTAAAGTCATTAGCATTGTTTAAGTTTAGTCAGGAATATAAAGGGTTTGGAATTTTCAATGCATTTCCTGTGGATCATACTCACAGAAACTTATAAGTGCCATGGGTGCTTCAGACTTGCCTGTGCAATTTTTTATTTTTTAAATTATTATTGTATATTCTTTTCTGACTGTTTACATTATTTTGGATTCTCATTTATTTATTCCTTCTGCAGCAACTTATTTTGGATTCTCATTTATTTATTCCTTCTGCAGCAACTTAGTGAAGGTATTTAATGGTGTATTTCTGTAGGAGTAGATAGAAGCACACCACAGCCTCTACTATAAATTGAAAACTTAAGCATGTCTGCAGCATTCTCACAATGACATCCCATAAGGGAGAAATAACCTTTCCCTTTTAAATTGAGGAAGAATAGACTAGATCCAGTAGTCTCGAGAGTCCAGGCTGTGTGTATTTGTATGTATAATCCTTTGATTACAGTACATGTAAGAAAGCTAAATGCAACTTTGGGACATTGATTGTTTTACCTTTGGGCTGTACTGGCTGTTTACTACCTTAGTGGTAATCCTCATGTGAGAGATTTTTTCCTCTTGCTGTCTGAGCAGTGCTTGAAATTTAGAAGTTAAATATAAGAAATGAAAAATTAAGATGATGCATTAGTATGCTTAACAGTAGAGAAGCATCCGCACCAGCACAAAGCATAGATCACAGCTGGAAAAAGACTTGTGGCTTTGAGGGTATTTTCCATGTTTCATCAGGCTAAAAAGAAAAACTTTTGTAGCCTGAGTCCCATGTATGTGACATGACCCAGAGTTGTTCCCTGAGACCTTTGTAAGATTAATCAGTATAAGATGAAGTCTGGGGATGCTTCTGACAATCTGGGTTATGACAGAGGCAATATGAAGACAGCATCTTTACAAATGTACCATAAATCTTAGTGGGTCACATGCTCCACGAAGGAAAAGAAGGTCTTATAAGAAGTAATTTTAACAGAATGATTAACCTTTACTAGGTGCATGTAAGAGTAAATAATTCAATTTAATAAGAGCCCATGGAAAATACTTTCTTATCTCTGTGGGTACTAGCTTTAAGATTTGTCTGGGAGAGTCAAACTGATAAATAATATAAAAATAAATGTAAGTGCATCCTCTTCATGGTTTTCAAAGTGTTCGGAATTGATCACCATTCTGTTCAAATCAAAACAGGGAATTGTTCAATTTACTGTTATTTTTAAAATGTTTTGCTTTGCACATCTGTGACTTGAATTTCACTTGAAATTACTCGAGAATATGGCTCAGTTGTCTTCGTTGAAGATGTCCTTGACCTACTTCTGGAATGATCTGGAGATATTTTAAGACACCGGTAATCCTAAATTCCTGCATTAAGATTAATTCTGTTCTCTACACCTTAAAAAACATGAGAAATTACAGTAGTTGAAAGTAGTGTGTAGAACTGGACTCTTTTAGGAGCTACAAATGAAGTTAAGACCTTGATACTTGTTGATTTTTTTCTGCAGGTACAAAACATGATAGTTTCTCTACATTGATCTAAAGCATCTGATGTTATCAGTGAATGAATAAGCGGCTGTATGTCAGCTTGTGACAAAAATGTAATGGACAGACATACACAAGAGCTTAAAGATTCTACTCTCATACTATTGTTCCAGATGAACATAGTCCATAAAAGAAAAAACCCACAATTGCTTAGTAGAAATAGATCTGTGTATTTCTGGAATTTCACACAAAACACCATCAGCTGAACTTCTGTTTTTAAATCCTTTCCAACAGAAATAATTTACAGTTTTTATTTAGAAGGAAATGGGCCATGGCTCTGTTTGTATCTGCAGTCTGCATTACTTTTGTTCACTTGTAAATGAATGCTGACAGAACTTAGCCAAAATGGTAAATGCTGGCCAATACTGTTTAGACTAACAGTATAAATTAGAGCTCGAGAGCTCTCAGCATCCACAAGGCATGTAATTAACCACTCAGCAGCCTCCTACCACCACTTACTCAGTTTTTACATACCACTAGTGACAAAGTTAATTGCCGTGGCTCTTATATTGGAACATGTACACAGGAGCCCTTCTCTGTGCGGAGTTGCCCAGTGTGTTGCAGTGACTCTTACTGGGGGAGATGCTGGTAGCCCCTGATGATCAACAGGAGGCACTGCCACGCCACGGGGTGAGAAAACACAGACGTGTGCAGGGTTTGTCTCAGCTCACAGCCCAAACTGCTGGGACAGACACAAGGTGGGTGAGGCATTTTATCAACAAGCAAAGTGACTGCTGGGGGGAAGGAAATGCTCTGATGACAAAGTAAAAGGAGAATGGAATGAAGTGGTTGAGTGGCAGTGAAGTAAATATGCTGCAGAGAAAGAGAGAGAAAAGGAGAAGACGAGCTCAGAACAGCCACTTGCAAAACATGGGGAGACACAACCGAGGCATAATCCTAGAGACTCTCAGAATGTCTGCTGCTGTTGTTGGGCTGTTTCTGTGCCTGTTATTTTCAATTTACCTTTACTTCCCCAACAGCATGTGCAGAAAGAACTTCTAGTGTCCCTGAAGTAGAGGAAGGATTTTCCTTCCTCTGTTGGCTTTTTTTGCTACTCAGAGTTTTTCATACTAAAATTGAATGAATTATAAGTTACCACATGCAATTTTACTCTGCATCATGCCAGTATCAATCAGATGTTACTGACCTCAACTTGCCTTCCTGGTGGTGTTTTTTTTTTTTTTTTTTTTTTTCTGTATGAATGTACCCAGACCAAATTTTCTAAACAAAGTTTAGCCCCATTGGTTCCTAAGAGTAGAGCTTTGAATTGCTCTTTGGAGACACCATAAATTTTTGTGTTTGTGCTATCATTTACACTACGGATAAAATTATGGCAGATGGGCCTCCAAATGAGATGTCAAAAAGTGATGTGATGTGATGCTCAGGATTTTGATGATGGAAAATAGCAGAACGTGAAAAACAGTGTACCATCTTTAATCAATTTATCTCTTATTTTAAGTGCCACAGTCTGGAATTCAATAAAACAACGCTGAATAATTTCATGGGTACCAGACACAATGGTAATTTTATTTTTACTTTCTAAGATGTGGTGAACCTATTAAGCACATCAAACAGCAATGGAAAATTTTGCAAGAGGACAATAATCATAATGCTCAGGTAACAATCAGAATATATGCCATTATCTGAACTGTTCACATTTTGTATAAATTCACGATCAACTTCAGAGAAGAAGTTGCAGTTCACAAGAGGGAACTGTAAAATGGTTCATCAGAGAGACGAGGAAAGTACACCGACCCCTCCCGTTGTGAAAGCTCAGTAAAAGATGTGTATGTAGTTTGACAGGAAGGGGGCAAGACATGGAGAGAACACTCTGAGCATTCAGTCAGTGTAGTCTGGCACAAATACAGAACTACTGCCAAACAGGCATCAGACCAAACTAGGAGGACAGGCATTTTATCGTCTTTATGTCATTATACACCCACCTTCTTTCCTACTTCTGAGAGGCAGAGGAGTAGCAAAGGAGATGATATATTGTCCTGTGCAGGAATTAGAAGTGGCAGATGGGCAGCATATTGTGAACCATTGTCTAGACTGGCTGGTAAGTCAAGGGAAGTCATTTAATTTTTGTCCTACATAAACCCATTCTTTGCCCTTTTCATATTAGTCACTGGGTATTTCAAAAGGTAACAGAATGTCAGATGAGTTAACCTTCACTGCTCAGATGATGTACCAAGTTTCAGGAGCAAAGAATTGGCCTCTTTTCTGCTCCATTAGCTCCACTGGTATCACAAGGATAGTGTAATTATTTACTCAGCTCAGTGGGAAAGATCAGCTCCACTCCATTTTGCACTTCCTCTGCTTCATATCTGTAAGCAAGAGGAATGTATCATTAGGAAGACTTTAACATTATAAATATACTAGACAGGCGTGACACTGCCCAGAGACTAGCAATGTAGTATCTAGTAATTTTTTCCTAGATTCAATTTTTTTTTTCCAGACTGAGACTGGCTCCTTGGTAAGCCCATATGTATGTTGCAGAGCATTTCATAGCAGTGAAATGGTTTGTAAACAATTTTTAATTCCCATTGTATTAATAAGTTGGTGCTATAATATGTAGAACTTTAAGTACTGACGGTTGGATCTAATATTCAAGTTTAATCATGAAAGGATAGTGCAGCTTGTTTGCAACCCCCTTTTCACCCCTCAGTTATACAGTACCCCCTGTCTGGTCAGTCATTAAAAAGACATTTGGGATCTTCATGATAATCTTCAGATGATGGAATGGAAGATGCTGTAAAATATTTGTATTCGTACGTGAAATAAACCTTTCGTTCAATACATGATAAACAGTCTGGTGGGAGACAGGAAGCACAGTTGGGGGTTTTTTTCCTTTTTATTTTTTAAGAAGAAAGCTTTAAAACTTTTTTTGTTTTATTCCATGTGCTGTCCATTCATGATGGAGTTCTGCAGTCTGAGCAGTCTTTTCTGTTAGAAATGATACAAAATGGTGCTCTGCTGTCACTGCCAGGTCACACATGGTCCCATGCCTTTTTTTCCTGAGCATGCAGTGCTTTCCTTGATGAGATGTAAGAGAAGCAGGTATGGTGTTATGATTCCAGAATGAGGAATCCATTATGCTGATTTCACATGGAGAAACTATTTTTGAAACTCTAAATTAGTCTGCTTAAAAGACTTTGCAGTGAGCATCTTTGGAATAAAAGGTATTCCTGTAGAATTTTCAAGTGTTTCCTTCACTTGTTCCTCATTTTCCCACAAGCTACACACTTCTGAGGCCATTTACATCCCCGTCTTTTGAATAATGTTTTCTCTAAAGCTGGAACGTAGTAGCACCCTATTTTTCCCCAATTTTGTCATTTGAATTTCATATTAATGCTTTTTACTGTTTAGGTAATGAGAAGATGTAGTCCATCCTTATTAGCTAGATGGAATTTACATATTTTATAGCAAATGCTTCTTCTGTGTAAGAAATTTTGCTTCAAGTGCATAAAAAAAAAAAGAACTGGAATATGATATTTCTACTCTAAGAGAATGGAAGCCGTACTGGGTGATACTGGGAAGAATAAAATGGAGGGAGCATGGAAATGTAGGAGGATACTGAAATAACTTAAAATTCTGAGCCTATACTTTACATTGTAAGAGAAAACAAATCTTTATCATTGAAAGTTTGGTAGTAGGTTGCTAAATACCATTGTGTAGAGACATTAACAGATGAACATGACAGAATTGCCTCCAAAACCCATCTCAGTTTCTTCAAACTGTACTGTGTTTGAGAAGAACAAGCTCTGCTTTGAGACAGAGAAGAGAGAAAAAGAGAGAGAGAGAGAAGGGTGGGTCAGCCTTCTCATATTAAAGGAGGATGAGAATTCTGGCAGTGGAAAGGCAACGTGTAGCCATAGAGCTAGGAGGTGAATCAGAAACATGAGATGACTATAGATAATTGACAGCCCAGGATTGTATTTTCCAAGGAAAGTCTGCATTTTAAAGTGCCTGGCTGGCTAACTCTGGAAACTAATGGCTTCAAGTCTAGCTACTTAGTGTGCAAACCAGGCTTCTTTTTACCTCTCTCTCATACATTTGGTACCACAGTAACTGTCCATCTGTTTCTTTCACATGGTTTTAAGCTGTAAGGTCCCGATAATTATTCCACTTTTCTTGCTTTCTTTGGCCAGCATTTTAAGGTTTGGGATTTCCTTCCACTGTAGGCTATCAGCCAGAAAATGATAAACTATCCAGTAGACTGGGTGGGGCCAGACCACTAGCTCCCACCTGCTAAACACCCCAAGCCAATGTTATTTTCTACCACTCTGGAGCAGCGTGAATATCTTATTTCTTCCAATGTGCTCTTTTCCATTGATTTTCACCTTAGCAGCCTTGCTTGATTTAACTCCTGGCAGTCAGGTAAATTGATATCAAACTGATAACCTGTGTAGCATATGCCATCTATTAAGGCAATGCATAACTTCTTAGTACTCCACGGAAGATTTCTGTGATACTCATGTATGAAGGAAATTTGAGAGCTATGTAAACATGTTGTTTTTATATGGATGGTGTTCAGTAATGTAAAACAGTCATAATTTTTCTCTGTACTGTTTTTGCATTAAATGAGTTTTTATGAAATTCTGTTACTAAACTAAGCACATTCTTGACAGTATTTCAATACTGTAGCCTAATTAATACTTGTAGAAGGTGCTTTTATAAAGAAGAAGTATTTAAATGCAAATGCAGTTCTTCAGACAAGTGTCCTTTCTTGTGTTTGGACAATGAAACAAAGCAGTGCTTATTACTGATTCACTGCAAGGCTGTCATTTTGCACAGTTCAGTCTGCATCACATAAATCTAAAGAACAAAAGCAAGTAAGTAATTTCATCATTATGGAAGGGACCAAGCTTAGCACTGTAACCTACAGTGTCTGTAATGTATAATGGAGTATAGCTGTGTCCCATGCAGTTTTTAACTCCGTAGAAAACAAGCACTATGATAAGCCATGTGATGTGAATACATTGACCTATTTTCACTTCTGTTGCTGTTCACTGTGTATTGATTTTTGCTAACTGATCCTGTTTATATTACTGCATCTTAGTATATATTCATATATAGTCTTCATAGCTGGGATATGGGAGTGATTAAAAACATAAATTTCTGTGTATTTCAGTTAACGGTAATGCAAATTTTGTGGATATTATACAGTGTTTCTCTTCTGCTTTTAGAGAGTCACTCTGATAATTTAGGTTTCATGCTTAGCCCTCCATTAAATATAAACTGTTAATGGGACCCGTTAGGGTTTATAAAATGTATCTAGAGCTTATTAATGCATTACTTTTTCAGGAGAGGCATTTTCTTGAGGGGATTTAGGGAAATAATTTTCACCATGAGGACAGTTCAGCAATGAAGCAGTTTGCTCAGAGAAGCTCTACAGTCTCCATACTTGGAGATTTTCAAGACCAGACAGGATAAAGCCCTGATCAGCCTGGTTTGGTCTAATAACTGGTCATATGTAGTTTCTAGCATTAATCTGTGCAAATTAAAATTCCAAAGACCTTACTTAGAAAAAGCCTATTAAATATCTGGCTGTGCTCTATCAGTATCTATTGTCTATAATTTCTTGTGACTGTGATAACATTTTAAAGTGGTTGGATGACTTAAGTCATCCAGGTGCACAGAGATGGGCAGCAAGTGAGAAATCAACATGAAGTGATTGCAAAATGCCATTGCTACTTCATCTTGTAATAGTTGTGATCCCACAGTAAAGTAACTCCTACCCAATGGTGGTAATTTGACTACAGACTATGACAATGATTCACATGTCTAGACAGGAGAGCCACGGTTCAGCTAAATTACAAGCATATAAATTAAATACATGGATGTCTGTGAGGTATGATTATGGATAATTTGCTGGAGAAGCACAACATATGGTTGTATCATGGTACTCATGATCAAGCCATATAATACTACATGCTCTATCTGGTGTCCCACAGCCAGTGGGCTTCCTCTCTGCCAGTGTGTATTTCAACTACTGTGACATCCTGCAGTCTAGATCTCTCTGTAATAATTTCCATTTGCCATAGGCCAGGAGGATCTTCCCCCTTGGCAATCTTTTCTATCTGTCAAGATATATCATTAGTTGCTACTCCAGAAGTAAAACCAGAAAACAATCATAAGATGACTAAAGCCTGCAATTTTAAAAAAGAGCGGAGTGTAACAGATTTATTCTTAAATCCCCAGAATTTTTTTTTAGGGAGAAGCTGTGTCTCTTAAGTTGTATGAAACACAGGTAACAAAGATTAAAGACCATGAGCCATTGTCATGTCAGTACTTTTGACTTGGTTCTTTTTCTGTCCCAGGGCATTCATGTCAGACTGTGTTGAGAAGAATTCTTTCTTTCAGGAAACCAATGCCCATTCTCCTGCCAAACACTGCCTTTGTTATGAAAAACACTTTCTTTGTGCTTTCCCTTCTTCCAAGTAACAATGCTTTTCTCCTGACACATGGTTTTAAAGCATGTTTTTTGTGCATGTTGGAATTCATTCTTTTCTTCCCTTGGTGTGTTTACCTGTGCAGAAAACTCGTTCCTTCTGAGAATACCCTTAAGTCAAATTTAACTAGAATATTGTAATGTAGATTGTAATAGTATATTTTTATTTCATTTGTATCCAGTTTTATCAACTGGGTTTCTACCCAATTAGGACAGGAAACCTGCTACTAAGAGATTCTATTTATTGTTCTTTCTGCCATTACCCATCCTTTATGTTTCCATCTTCCTAAGGAAATGTAATATTACAGTCTTACCATTCTGCGTTTGCTTTGTCCTTTGTTAATCATATGCTCTTCAGTTTCAACAGCACAAGTGCACAAGTATGGTCAGTCAAAGAGGGGAAAACTTCATCCAAATCTGAGTGAATGATGAAACATAGTGGGTCTGGACATGATTTTAGTTTTGGAAATCTATTTCCCTAGGGTCAGATTTCAGAAAATTCAACAGTTTATAGGAACAGATTGCTTATTTCTTCGTTCTTTCAGTAGTTTGTCTGAGGTCAGAATTTGCACATATAATTTGAGTGTGATTACAGATCAGACTAAGTGCACCTGTACTGAAATAGTAACAACTTGTCATATAAATGGAATGAAAATCATTTCTCTTGCATGCCTTTACAACCACAGTTGATTTTTCTCCAATGTAGTATGCAGGCTTAAATTTTAGGAGTATGCATTCTGTTTCCGTATTTATTGGAGAAAAACCTGAGCAACTCTGAAACCTTGAAAAGCTTTCTGTAAGCATACATGAGAACTGTACCCCTAGCCTTTCCTTAGACCAGCAGGTCTACTTGCATGAATAAAAATCTTCCATTGGTCTCCGAGTTGAGAAAATTTTCACCTTAAAAAACTGTCTTTCATAATGAAAAAAAAAAATAATCTGCATCCTGTTAGTAAGTTACAGGATATATGGGACCAAATGGCAATGCCCTGAAAGGTCTACCAGAGATTAATGGTAGTATTAGTTTTTCAAGTCCAATTTGACCTATCTTCTGTACTAAGTCACTCAAACTCTAGGTGTTGTCCTGGTGTGGTGATTAGGACAGGCCAGATTGCATTGACCTCACCAGCTGTGACAATTCATTTTTGTTTTCTCTTTCCCCAGCTTAAATTCTCACTTTCTTCTAAAAACATCAGTTTTTATTCTTCAGCAGAATCTTTTCACTAACTAAGCTGGTTTGGAGGAAAAGATTGAAAGGACATCATCTTTTCTCTGTCACCTGTCATGAAATAGAGGCAAGAGCTTATACAAACACACACACGTATTTACCAAATTCAGCAAGCTGTAACTGTTAAATATTGAGTTGATTTCAAAGCCTTTGAGTGACAAAATAGAAGGCTAATGCTTCTGACTGAATCTGCTTGACTCTTATCAGTGAACAGAGTGCAACAGTTTTTCATCAAAACCATTTCTAAAAAATCTCTTTTATATTATTCTCAAGAGTCAGAAGGAATAATACACATTCAGAAATCTGGAATGCCAGATTATACCTGCGTTGCATACATATAACCATGTAGTCCTTATAAAACAGATAAGTCACATGAACCCATAGATAGATAAGCCCTTAGGAAATATTTATAAAAGTAAAAGCCCAATCTGTGTCCATATGTGTTTACTTAATTTCTGGTGGAAGGGAATCTTTAAGGTTTGATCAAGTGCTTGCCGGAGAACCAGACAGTAACGAACAAATACTGCTTTTGTGTCTTGTAATTGATAGATACCTCTGTCTGGAAGTTTGTCATTTGTAGTATTCTATTCATGCACCTAAACTTATGTTCACTTTATTCAGGTTTTTGTGTTTGGGAAGCAAAATGTTGAAAGATTTCTTGAAATAGAAAATTTTTAGGAGAATCAGCAAAGTTAAAAAGCATTCCAAAGTTTGAGAGGAATGTCCATAGAATTTATTGTTTGAACTCACCATCCAAGTAATTTTATTCAGTTCCAGTACTTGTTTTACAAATGTTCCAAAAACCAGTGTTTGAGACTCTCAGGGGAAAGACAGGCTATTTATTTGATTTGTCAGGTCTGGCATAAATCATAACCCTGTTGCACTTGATGTTGTACAAACAGAGTTAATAAATGATCCTTGCCCCAGGTGCTTAGGAATTAAGTCTAAGACATAAGATGGTGTGCAGGTATGACAAATAGAAGAGTAAAGAAACCCAATAAATAGTGCCAGTTAGGAAGACAGATTACTTCCTGGCATATCAGCTTCAAGGGTTTTGTAGACTTCCCAGAAAGGCCAAATTTTCATAAAGGATTTAAAGGGCAGGGAGAGGGGAGTATCTTTACAGTATTTATAGGGAAATCCTTGCAATCATGAGAGGGAATACGGAAGAAAAGCTGGAGTTAGCTTGTATGGAAGTTAACAGACAATTTAGCTTGTTATACAATTTTAGGGCATAACGTTTCACTTATGACTGAGGGTAAGATGCAGCTTGCTTTGTTAGCATTTTTCTCTAGATTTAGAACACAGGTAGGAAAAAAGTTAGTAGGTGGAGGAGTTAACAAAGATAGTCTGAAATTACTAAGGGAGATTCCAAAGATTGTTACAGTTATTCCTTCCTTATTTGACTGACAACTCTAAAGGCTCAGTGTTAGAACACTGGATTTCCCTTCAAATATTTCACTTCAAATTGCATGAGCAAGTAATGGTGAGTTTCCTAGTTCTGATATCAAGATGTTTGATTAATTACTTCAATGAGTAAACAGATATACATATGTATACATATATCTACATATGTATATATATATCTCTATATCTTGAGAGGAACATACATAGAGAAGAAGCTGACTAACCCATAACAATGTAATAAATGACTTCCTCATACCAATAATGAAAAGCAAACTGGCAGAGTATCTAAAAATACAGAAGTAAAAATAGTTTTAGTTCATCATTCAGAGGAAATTATCCATTGAGAAGACTGGTAGACTGCCAGTGCCTCAGCCTTCATACCCAAATGCATAGGAAGAATAGAGAGGCAATTAATGAAAGGATTTTCTTTTTGTAAGATAAAAAGTTTTTTAATGGTTCTACAGCAACTGTAATTATTTAAGAACAGCATAATTCCAAGCAGAAATATGAATATATGGGTAGTTAGTGCAAGCCCTCACATTTGTACTGTAGAATGAACACAAAAAAATAATTAACCACATTTATTTACCAAATAACTGAAAGCAGCAAAAGCTTTTAGCTCTGAGAAAGTAATATTGTGAAAGCTGTATAAAGCAACAGGGTTAAAAGAAGTAACTGAAATCATCCTGATTCAGCAAAGCTGACTGAAGTACTTACATGTTCCCTGTTAAGCAATCTTTGTATCACAATGTGATCAGACTGAGCTAAATGTGCATAATCCTTCAGCAACTTGCAGTCCCCATAACCTGTAAGGAAGAACAAAAGTGCTGCGGAGTGTCTGTGGAAAAGGGAAGAAGTTACATTATACTATTTCATCAGTATACAGCGATCTGTGACAGTTCAACAGGTCAGAAAAGGTAGATTATCTCAAGGAAGAGCAAGGCAAAAAAATTTCTTGATTAAAATTGCAAATATCGCATGAAAGTGCTCTGAAGGGGTAGCACATGTATATCTGAATACTGTTGGTGTCTGTTACTTAACACGGATCTGGTGCAACTGTAATTTTCAGCGACAGTATCAATGTCATTCTTCATATGCACAGATGAATTGGAAACTACAATTTGTCCCATCCTGTGGAAGACAAAAATTTTCTTCTGATAGTTGAGTAGGGCTTCCGTGAAAGCCCCAAGTGGGTGGACTTTTTGTGTGTGTGCTGGTTTTTCTGGGTGGTGTTGTTGTTTTTTGTTTGTTTTTTCATATTTTTTTCTTTATATTGAAACAAACTGCACATGCTGTAGTAATTATTCTTTCAGTAATGTGTTTCTGTGATAGAGCATACACTGTAATAATCAGACCAATTTTTTTTGTGTAATTGTAAGTGACAGATGTCTGAGGCTCACAGTCATTTTAGCCTGACATTTGCAATTATTGCAGCAGTATTGATGGAAGAGGATTAAGGAGCTCTCAGATGCCAAACCTCATTATTTCAACTTTATGTAGAGCTGTCAAGTCCTAATAATTCCACAGGGATTTAGCCTTTACAGTGTAAAAAGGCATGCAAAAGGTTTCATAACAATCTTAAAACTATTATAGACCATCAAAATGTAAATGGTCATAGTTTAACGAATATCTAATGACTGTCTTTTATAACTTTCACTTAGTAATTTTAAAATTATGCCCTATTTTCTAAGTGGCATAGTGGTCAACAGTAGTATCCCTTAAATAAGTCTTAAAACTGTCTATTTTTCCTGGCATCTTAGAATTGTGATTCATGAGAGTGCATAGTCTACTCCAATGAAAATATACCCAATGTATAATAAAATGGGTTGGATAGTTTTTCTTTTCATCTGACATCTTCCTGTCAACAATCTGCAGTCTGGTCTTTCAAGTCTTTTCAAAGGGAGATAATTCATAAAGAGCTTCTGTGCTTTATTTTTAAGACACTTTCATGAAAAATGAGTCATACCCAGTACGTTGCTGAACTCTTTTGTAGTATTGTAGAATACTTTAAAATGGAATGATTCCATGGAGAATTGATTTTAGTCTATACCCTCTTTTTTTGGAAATTCTGAATACCTACCTGTAAAATGCTGTAGTCCTTATACTTAGTGCATTCAGGAAGCTAACTCATGTTTAAAATCTCAGATGAAAGAAGCATATTCTTTGTATTAGACCTAGCTGTTTCTCTTTAATGACTTTTTTTCTGACACCCTCTGCAAAGGCAGATACTGGATTGTGCCTTAAACATGACCCTTTGTATCTGCTGGCAGACTGCTTAACATGAAGGCTTTTTCATAGTGACGATTCTATTCCTTTTGTAGTTTTTAGTTTCACAAGAAGTCTACATGAAACTTTGCACTTTGACCAGCACAGTTACTTCATCTTTATGGATGAAAGAAGCTGATGTTTTTAGATATAATGAATGGGCACTGAAAATGCATCCAGAGACAAAGTAGGCTCTTATGGAATACCAGAGTGTTCCACTCAGTTATATTTATTTGTTAAAACTTAGATTGACTGTATTCCACTTTTCTAATTGGATTCAGCGGTGTTGCTTTAATTCCACATTAGTAACAATGAAGTATAGCAGTCTAACAGAGGAGGTGATAAATACAGCAGGTGCAGAGCAAGAGGCCCATACAATGTAAGCAGACTTCTGCTTACTTTCTCAAAGTTGTTTTTGATTTTCAACCACAACTGGTTGAAAATAACAGTTGAAAGTAACAATTTCATAGTCTGATAAAGATGCTGAAATCAAGTTTCCATTTATCCATTGATTTGCTGAAACATATTCATACTCCTGACAGCCTCTCATGATGTCTTTGGCTGTCTCAGGATGGAAGATGTTGCTTTTTCATGACCAGGCCCTGCTCGTTGCAATTAGGCATGGACTTGGGACCACTATAAGAGCCCTTTTGAACTCCAGCTTTCTGCAGTGATCCTTTCAAAGGATTATCCAAACCTTTCAAAGCAGGTGCTGGATTATATCCAGTGTGTTTTAACACTAGTTGACTTTTGAATGAAACCATTCGTCTCAGTGATAAAGTACCACTGACCTCTCAGTGTTAATTTTTATTAGAATACATAAAAATTATGTTATAAAAACAAATGCTTGTTTTTTTTCAGTATATCCAAATACTGAGATTGGTGGATAATAACACTTCTAACTTATACCTATCACTTTTGGATTTTGAGAAAAATGTAGAGACAGAATTCCAACCTCATTCGAAACATATGTCTGTTTCTTCTTCAGAATGCCACAGAATTGTGAGTAAAGCATTAGATCAGTAAACCCGAAAGAATCCTTTGTGAGATACAAGACTCAAAAAGAGAAACAAAAATAGCAGAAGCAAACAGAAATGGATTTATAAATAAGGCCATACTGAAAAAAGCTATAAAACTCTTCACCCAAATCCTGAGCCCTATTCATTTTCTTATTCTAATTTACATTGTGTGATTCCAGTGAAAATTGATCTACAACAAATAGAAGAACGCAAGATATGTTTAGATGCAGACAGCAAAATGGTAAGAGGACAATTTTGTGCAATTGAAAATGAAGAATAAATCTCTCTTTCTACCCAACAGTTATAGCACTGTAGGAAATTATGTGGCTTTAGGGAAACTGTTCTTTGGCTGGAAGAATTAGAACTCTGCTAAAGTCACAGAAGTGCAGCAGGCATGCTGGAGGGAAGGAGGTACATAGCATCACTGACATGGAAGTGCTTTTATAGAAGTATGTTTGATAGCTATATGAAGTTTTGACCTGGTCTGCAGTACATGCTTATTGAATGTTTTTTTATCTAATTTTTGATAACAATCAGTTTTTCATTCGTTAGTCATCAAGACATGATAGCATTTGGTGTATTCCTCCTTGACAGCTCAAAGACCATCAAGAATTTGGTTGTTGGTTTGACTTTTGTGTTTGCTGTGAGTAATTACTGTATATCTTATGCTGACTCTTTTTTCCCACTTCAATTTCTAGTTAGCTAGTTTGCCTGGAGCCAGTAATTTGTTTCTATGACTGTTGGATGCTATCCCATGCTTTGTGTCTTTAACGAGCTCAATGGTTTGTTTTGAGCTTCCGCATCTGGTAAAGATAATAAGCATGACATCTCTGTTAGTCACAGCCCTGCCTGCAGTGAAGGGCAGACTGAGTTTTGGGCTTAAAATAGATTTTTCTTCTATAGTCTGTGTGCTCAAGCCTACAATAATTACTGAACAAAATGTTCTTAGACATTTGCCTGAATAGCATCAATCAATGGCACTGTTCATGAAGGAGAAAGCTATTTTTGAGACATAAAGAGGCTATGCATATAAGCTGGCATTTACTTTCCTGTAGTTCCAAAATCTAGACCTGACATTTTGTTTCCATTGTAATTTAATCAATAGGTACACTTTGATCAGACCGCTAAAAGTCTGTGTTTGCTCTTTCCCTACAAAACAACAGATTGGGAGGGCCACTCCCCTTTGTCCTGGAACAATAGACCATTAGTTCTTTGTTACATCAATAGCCACATTGGGTTGGTTCTAAGGAAAATTCAGTGTTCAACTATGCAACGGGAAACTGACAGAAACAGCAATAAAATCCAGGGAGAATCTTCACATAGTGAGTGACATGAAGAGGTGGGGTTTGTTTATCTAGAGAATAGGGATAGTCTTGCTTTATTAAAATGGGCTTTGTCTCTCTTTTGTAGAAATTCTCCAAGACAAATTTAGCTTCTTGTTCTGCAAGCCGTTCTCCCAGGAATCCTCCTTGTACCAGGTAGAGCCTTAAACCAGGTAGCTTCTATGGAGATTCAGGTCTGAGCCTCTTCCATTAAAAGATGCACATTAAGAATGTATCTTCTGGGGCCAGCTGTTGCAGCTATTGGTAGCCACAGTGGGAACTGGCAGAATGTTTCTTTGGAAATACTGTAAATTGGTCTTAAATGCCACAGAAGATGTAGTATCTGGTGTCTGGCAGAGCTCCATAGATTAGCAAGTCATAAAGTCCCATGGTCATGTGAACAGGGAGGATGAGTAATTAGAGCACAGTCCCACAAATGTTGCTCTGGAGTGACAGGTTGGGGCTGGCTGCTGATCTGAAAGAACTGCTGCGGGGCAAACTCTCAATCAGCTGCAAATGCAATTAGCATTAGCTGAGTACTGCGACTTGTCCAGGCGTGTAAGCCATTACTTAACAAAATATTGTTTCTGATAGGCAAGTTATTCAAGAAAGACAAGGGGGGTAGCTATATTTTAGCCATCGGGTACAATTACTTTTTGGGAAATGGCAGAGTTTGGAGGAAACATCAGTGCTATCCCTGAAACATGTTATCCATTGTATTTGTTTCTGAAGGAGTCCAGTTCTCTGATAAAATACAATCAGGACAGCATAAAAAGTATTTAAAAGTTGGGTAAAAATGAAAAAAACAGAAACATTTTTCAGACCTTTCCTCCTCACATGATGAGCACTGAGGCCCATGTGGGTTTGAAGAAGAGAGTTTCATGATTTCTTCAATCAGGTGAAAGAAGTCACCAAAGTCTCATGGCTGTGTTGAATAAATTACTGCCTGTCACTCACACAGGCATCAAAGTTAGTAAATTGCACTAGACCTTACACATTTGATTCTTTTCTTTCCATTTAAACATCAAAGCAAAAATGATCATGCATAAAGACCAACAAGGGAGAGGATATGAGATTAGTTTTAGAATCTATAGAACCTGGATCTACAAGTGGATTTACAGTGGATTTTCTTTATAAAAACAGAAGGAGAAGTGTTCTTTTATATACCAGCAATTTCTGAAGAATCTTGCACAACAGACATGAATTGTGAAAAATTATACAAATATGTATTCCAAGAAATTCAGTAATAACATTTAAAATCAAATCTGTAGCCTTAAAGATGCTGGCCTAATTTTGAAAAATGTGTATTCATGGTTGTTTTAGTTTGCTACTGCTGAGGTAAGATAAGTAGCCTGTAAACAGTTGATTGTTATAGAAAGCCAAATAAGTGTCATATTGACAGATGGAGACACAAGGAATAGTTTCATTGCCTCATTTTAAGGAATGCAATCTTGTCTAGTAACTTGAAAGACCAATTATTTGAAAGCGAGTTTTTAACGTGGAAAATTACCTTCATCTTTCAGTATCTTTCTGAATTGGGGTCTAATGATGGAAAAATGATTTTTCAGCTCAAGGTGCAATTTCAGTTTCAGATACTGTTGACTTCTAAATGTAAAACTGCCTCTATGTGCCATTTTCACTGACATTACTGTTAACACACCTAAGCTGTGCACAGGGTCTAGGCCATGCATGTTCACTAGGCTTTTATATCTGGATCACATGCAGAGAGAGAGAGACAGACATCTATGAATCTGGCCATGTTTTGCTGCTGAATGCTTTGTGGAAATGTTGGCAGTATTAGAGTTTCGAGCTAGTGGAGAAGGCTGTAAATGAAAACCGTGGTATTTCATGGTGCAGAGTTATGACACAAAATGAATAAGTTTAAGTTCATCCTTTCTAAAGTCAAACAGAATTAAAAAAAAATATTTCAAGTGAAATAGTGTGAATTCTTGTCTTATGTTTTGGGCGCAAAATCTAAGCTGTTATGAGAAGCAAGAATAAAAAAGTAGTTTTTGTTCCATAGTGCTGTTTTTTATTACATTTCTATTGACTTCAAATGTGAAAATTATCAAAAGAAGTCCCACTCCTCATTTGACATTTAGTTTAGAATCCTAAAATCTTATGAGAAGCCTTTAGGATCCAAACCCAGCTTTCATAAATTAGACTTCTTTAGTCCAAGTTGAGTGCATCCATCAAACAGGCAGCTTGAAGCTGGCATAACTTGGAAGAAGTAGACCTTCTCAGAATGGAGGGCATGACTATGACAAGCATATGACTGACAGGACATTTTTTCCCAAAGGGCTGCTTTACCTGCAACTTTTTTATCTACATAGAACTCTGCAGGGTTCTATTTCCTGTAGCAGAAAGAGTTTCACCATATAAAAAGTATGATAAAAGCGCATTTTTGAAGAGCAGAGTTGTGGTAAGTAAAGCCCTCATCATATCTATTTAAAATAATCTAAAATTTAAAAAAAAAAATGTTGCTGCTCCTAATATATGTGGTAAGTGCCTGTGCTCAGTTGCATCACTTCGATCAATCTCATCCCTTTTCCTCTGTTTGCATGTTGCCTGCCTCTGTTCCCTTGGGAATTCTCAGGAAAGGAACCTTGCCTCTAAGACTGGAAATCAATAATATGGGATCAGAAGATTAGTACCATTAAATTGTTGCTACCCATATTAAACCCATACAGAAATAGTAAATACCTCAAGTCTTGCTTCTCGCTCCAGATATTAAATGTAAAGTTAAACAGGATCTTTAGATTGTAGATTCTCCTTGGCTTGTTTCATAATTGCTAGCTTTGCTACTTCAGGTGTTAAGGTGGGAGTATGCAGAGCTGTGGGATTTAATACCATCAATGTACCTCCAACTCCAGAGAGATGGATTTTTCATGCCAGACATTTTGCTGGGTGATGGGCTGCTGAGTAAGATCCTGCTTTCCAAGAATTTTAAAGATTTATGGGCAGTCTTCATGAACACTCTCCTTTCTCCATTGTTCTCTTACTTCTACCCCAAAACTGATACGTATGATTTTAATCTGTGTATGTAATTACTACAATTCCAGTTTGGGATGCATCCAAGAAGGAAATCTGTACAGTTTTCAGATCTTATCAACTTGTGCTTATTTTCCTTTCCTAACCCAAATTCTTGTAGGGCTTGAAAGGGAAGTTAATTTTTGTAAGTACTGAAGTAAATCTGCAGGTGGAGAGGACCTGTTAAGTCTCTGCACAGACTATATTCACTTAATTCTAAAGAATGGTGACACCATAGAACATTGGAATTTCTCAGCGTTACCTTATTTATTTGGGCAAGAAGACACAGGGAATGTATAAACAATATGTTTTTCTTATCCCATAAATTTTCCTTAGAGCAGTTTCAAGTATATTTCCCTTAGAAGTAAATCTCTAAGAATATTAGTTCTCTGAAAAACACACCTTTACAGATGAATACATCACTTTAAAGAATATAATTAATATGTCAAGATATGAAGGTCTTATAATTCTATAGAAATATTACTATTTCAAAGTGAAATTAGACAGCTTCTCTAGTGTTCCCATAGAAACCAATGTTATGGCATGGGAAGAAACAATTGTAGTTTTGCATTGGTATGTGTTTCCAAGCTATATATATATGGGGTTTTTTTAAGTGAGTGCATACTTTAATCAAAGTTCTGGCTGAAGTCCTGGTGTCAGACACAGCTGAATTTACAGCAGGTCTAAGGCCAACATGTCAGAATACCTGGAGAGACAATGCATGGATTTAATATTGTTTGCCAGTGGGAATTCCTGGAGCTCAAAGTAATAACGTCTTCTACATTAATGTGCAGTGAAGTGAGTGTAGCATTAATCTTCATAGAAAGTTCAGTTCTCTTGAGAATGTGGAAGGACAATATAAACCATGGTGATAGGAGGAAGGAGCCGGGTAACATGGGGTTACTTTTATGTAATTTCAATCTGATTAAAGAAAGTTAATATTTTCTCTCTGCAATTTGTCAGAAGCGTGGCAAGATGGCAGATAAGAAGTGTCTCAACACTGTGAGCATGTGTATATGACTCATACATCTTCCTTGAGTTTGAAATTTTAAGATCCAATTAATAAAAAGAGTTATTTTTGGAATTACTATAGCATCATCGTTTATGCTGTTCTACCTGAGAATCTAGATATTAGAAATGCCCTGTTTTTCAGAGGCTGCATTTCTGCTGTGAGAAATGTGCCTTAGGCTGAATCTTAATTAATAATTTACCAACTGAGAATAAATTATTTTGCAATATTTACTATTATAGCAAGAATTTGTTTGATTGTGTATGGGGAAAGGGGTGGAAAGTTGGGTGACTTCAAATGGGCTGACTTGGTAGTACAGAAGTGTACAAATGAAAATGTACCACTGTGCTTTGTTTTTTCCTTTGTAAACAGAAAAATCTTTGTATTTGCAAAAGTAGTTAATTGTTGCTCCTTTAATGAAAAGAATGGCTTAGTAACTTTCTCCTTTCTTGTTGTCAGTGTGATTAGAATCTCATCAGCTTGATTTTAAGCATGACTTCAGGATCAGAGGGATGTGGGGTTAGAAGAAGCAGACACCGTGACAGTCATTGAACTTGATGTTGCAATGGGAGGGGGTGTGTGGGGGACAGAGCATGCTGAAGTACAAGAGGGGATTTGATAAAGAGGTCAAAGTTAGTGGGAAGATAGACTGGTGATCTGCTAGGAGAGCTGTGCCCTGCATTCATTATGAAATGTTGTGCAGGAGCAGCAAGAGGTTTTTTTCAGATGTGTCAGAAAAGGATTTCTGTCCCTATGGCTAATCCGCGTGACAGCGTCAGCTCACACTTTCTTTTAAGGTTAGCTTCCCCAAATACTGGGACAAAGCAATACTCCAGGGATGCAGAAGGAGTGAGGTGACAGGGGGATGCTAAAGTTCACGTGTGTTCACTGAATTGTACCTAAACCAGCACGACCTTACCATGCCAGTGTCTGCCCTGCAGCTCAGCTGCTGTTTCTGTGCACATCGGGCACTTAAATTTACTTGCACTGCTGAAGCCTAGGCTCAGTTTTCCACACCCAAATTTTCTTACATGTCCTTTGTCATTTTAGAACTAATTGCAGGATCAATTCCATTTATTTTCATAGCTGAGGAGTCATGACTTGAGCTGTGATTCTTTGTGCAACAGAAATCTCAATGGCATCGAGGGAATAGGCCTACACAATACCTCAGTTTACAAATGAGAAAACACTGAATTTCTGATACAGTGTCATACTGAGGTTTAATTTATGGATGTGTATGCAATACTTTGAAATTTCTGGACATATGTGTCACTCTGCAAGACACACAGTGCAGCCTCCTTGCTGGGATCTCTTATTGCACACAGGAGCAACCCAGACTCTTGCCAAAGGTCCTTGAAGTCAGTAAAGCCAGTCAACTGAATGCAGTTTTGGTGGGGGAGTATTCGAATTATCCCAGATGACAATGAGCAATTAAAAAATCACTTTTTCACTCACATCTACTGAGTTTTCAGTGGGAGCAGATAAAATTTTGAGTCGTAACATTTTTATCCTGAGAAATACATGCATGGGTATGATTTTTTTTTAATTGTAGGAGAAGCTTTAGCTAAAACGAAGGTTGAGTGACACTGGAAAATAATAATAAAAGTCCCATTTTGAACAAAGGCACTTACTTTGAATAGAATATTTTTTTATCCTGAAATGTTTTGTTTTCTAAATTTTCTCTTTTTTTCATAATTTGATGGAAAATTTCTGTGCTTTTTTTGCCCCATCAGTGTCATCATTCCCCAGAGAAAGAAATTGCTCACAGAAGTCTAACTTTAGTTATGTATATTTTGAAAGGTATTTGTAGGCATTTACCTGGTCACATAGATGCACAAATATTCCTGGACCTATTACTACCTTGTTGATTTTTCCATGGCATTATTCTGAAGTAATTACTGGATATTTCTCTTTACTAATTTTGTTCTTGTATCAGTGTTTTGGGAAGTATTGTTGCTTTGTTTCAGTGATAAGTAGATCCCTAGATACAAGTTGTAATAGAGTGCCTAGATAGAGACATATCTATTTCAGTATTTCGAGATTCCTTTAAGTGTCCACCTCTTGGTTTTTTCCCAGGCATGTAAGATTTTATGTGTAATTTCTTTTACTATTTGCCTGATCAGTGGCATCTGCTCCAAAAAATTATTAGGCTTCCTTATTTTCCCAAGCATGGGACACAAATGGCTTTTATATATAAGATACATTTAACAGTGTGACAGTTAAAGCCCTTGTACTTTTTTGTGCTTGAAACTTGTAGGCCAAAGACACACATAGATCAAGGAAACTTAAAATTCAGTGTCATGGTGGGGACAAAATTACAACCAACTCTACAACCAATAGGTTGTAGGAACTTTTGTCTTCCAGATGCCTTCAGAAAGTGAGGGAGGCTTTGCTTAGTGTTACAGAGAGTTTTTTCACATATACAGTTAATGGAAATAAACATCAGAAATCTTAGGCTACTGCAATCTTCAAATACCTGCACTGAAGTGAAACGGTCAGCACAAATTCGCTGAGTTCCCTACACTCCCCGTGGCTCTTTCTGCCAGCTGAACCTTAGACAAGTGGGACAGTATCCACTGCCAGGTTTCCCTCAGGGCTTTCCTACTGTTCTATGCTGATGTACAGAGGGAGCAAGAGGACAGCTTTGATGTGCTCATGAGAATGATAGCCAGGTTTCTCCTTTATGTGGGGATGCAGGTGCTGATATTCAAAGACAGAGCAGCATCTTTACAATGGCTCAGGACAGCGTCAAGCAGGAATGTTGTGGGTGCAGAGTTCTACTGGCAGTGCCAGCAATGGAAAGCATATTCAGGGAAAACTGAAACAGAAACATCAGTACCTGGGTCAGTTATCTACCTTTCAGAATATATAGTCACCACCTCTGCTAATCACTAAAAAATAGTAGTATCTTAAGAAATGCAAGTCATTAGAATGAGCCCTTAAGGAAAAAAAAACCCCAGACCGTGTTGCTTTAGTGTTATTTATATTGTATTCCATATGTATGTACACATGTATAAGCAGCTCTTAACTAAGCATCACAATAATTTCAGAAGTATCTTCAAAACAAATCATACTTCTTGTGCCTCTTCTCTGCTCTTTGGAAAATATTGTGTTATGTAAAAGGACTGCAAGGATTTTTTTTTAAATTCCTGGCACGTAGAGTGTGAAAATTTAATAATAACAGCTAATTAGTTCACCAGATAACAAAGGTTCATGCCTGTATGCTGTGAGGTTGTGGGCATTTAATGTGACAGGAAACAGGTAGACTGACCTGCAAATTAGTTATGGAATGAATTCAAATAGAGCTGTATTTAGGATATCAGAATTACATAAGGATGAGATTTTCATTAATGTCTGAACCTTTTATAGCTTCTTTTCTCAGTTTCCTCGAACTTCATTTTAATGTACAATATTAATTAATAAAAATTGCTGTTTAAACTATTATTTCAAATAGCTTCTCATTAAAATAAATTCTGAAAATACAAGCATTCTACAAGGAGTCAATAGTAAATTAAAAATGGTTTCTCCTGTATTACATATGATGGGCTTCTCATTGTTTACTTACTTATAGCTGACACTGTAGTGATTAATTGACTTTAATCTTGTGGTAATTAATATGTGACAAGGTATAGAAACCAAGTTAATAGGAAAGTATAATGAAATATGAATTCTGCCTTTCTGAAATAAGTGCAGAATTCAGACCTGCATCTTCTCTTGGGCCAGGTAAGTAAATGATACCTTGTCTCTTACCGTTTGAGTGCTCTGTATGGATTTCTGTCTGTTCCACACAGCAATGGTAATATGACTTTCTAGAGTACAGTGTGGGAGTTTTGTCACTGATGCAATTTTTTCTTAAAGGTGAAGTGCTAAGCATATCCTTTTTTACTGATTTTCTCCACAGTTACTTTTTTCTCTACTGAAACCTTTTATTTAATTTTTAGATTGATTTTTTTCCCCCCAATTTTTCTTGATTATTACATCTTTCTGTATAGTACCAAAATTCAATCTTATGTGTAATGAATCAAATACAAATGATTGCTAGAAGCAAATGATCATACAGAGATATTGTTTGAGCTAATAACATTTTTTTTCCACAAAGCCATGATTTAATGCTACAGTAACAGAAAAACCATTCAAAGCTCTTGAAAAAAACTCAAGGAAATTTTATATGCCAATTTGAGAATACTCTTGCCTAGAGGTTGTAATGCACAGATATTAGAAATAGTATTTGTGGTTTTGGTTTTTGTTTGGTTTTTTTTTCTTTTTTCAAAGGGTGTGAAAGAGAAAACATTACCTGACTAAATGCAGGCTGGAGCCAGGAGCTGTAGTTATGGGGAGAAAAAAATCCTACATTAAAATGCAAGTAAAAAGGAAAGTAAGGTAATTGATGATAATTTAATTAAATGTAAGCTGTAGAATATGCTGTTGAACTACTAAAAGGTAATGTACATATGAATAAAATTTAATTTCTTTTTTTCCAGTTCTAAGGTTTCACTGAATTTTCTTCCAAAGGTCTGAGACATTTCCTGAAATAGGAAAACACTTTGGGGAAACAGCAATTAAGTGTATTCAAATGCTTCTGGAAATTTTAAAAGCATTCATAGTTTGTGTGCTCACATAAGACAACAGCAACAGGCGGAAAAAAAAGATGTTTTATTATTTTATTGTTACTGAGCATGCAGTATTTTTGGCTGTCTTTGAAGCAGAGTTTAGTACTGGGTATCTGGTGAGCTAAAGCTTCAGTTTTCATTCAGAATGCCTTTGATGTGTGGAGACTGAATAGGGAGAGCCTGAGATGATGCTGGAGGAACGAGGAAAAACTTAAGACGCAGTCACACTTTCAGAAAGTTAATTGTAAGTAAAAGTGGTAAAATTCTGGTGTGAGTCACTCTGAAGTCAGAGTGATTGAGTATGGTATAAAGCATTGGTCGAAAAATGCATTTAACACATACTTTAGTACTTTGTGAAATTGTGGCCTAGCTGTGCAGCTTTACTGGGGGAATATAACTAGAGAAGATTAAAAGAGATCAGGGAACAGAACCTGGTAATATAGTTTTCCAAAGTTTGAAAACTGGCTTCACTGCTTTATCATGAATCATTAGTTTCCATCAAGTCAGACTTGCATGCTAGGTAATAGAAAGGCTGAAAATCATTTTGGGATTAGGAGAGAAATTTTTTTTTTATGTATTTCATAATCTTTCTTTTGTATTTCAACCTCTTGTCTTTCTGTAGCTGTAATTAAGGGAAATCCATATTGCAGACTTGTGTATCACAACTGCTTTTTGTCTTCTATTGAATTTTGTTTCAGGCACAACAAAGCTGCTGGATGAAAGTGTCATAACCATAAAACAGAAGTGTGGGTTAGCAAATGGGGAGGTTATTTTCTGAAAGAAAAGTAGAAATGGAGAGAAATTATGTTGATTTTTCTTAGGCTTTCTTGCAACTAGGTCTTGCAGCACATTCGTACTCTGTTTAATTAACATCATTCATACGTTAACAATTCCCTTCTTTATTATTGGTTAAAAATTTTTCTGCTTCACTGGGGGCATGTTAATACAAATAAAAGCATTACAGCATCTGCAGGTGAAGATTTTTGGCTTTTTTACTTTAAAAATAGGAAGAGTATATCATGTTAAATTTTTTTTTAAAGGCAATGTTAACTCCTTGTTTCAAAGTTTTACCGAGCCTTCTAGAAAATACACATTCATGTAGAGGACCTCAGTGTTTCTGTCTATAAGGGAGTTAGGCACTGCTTGTACTAAAATATTTATTTAGAAAACTAGATTGATTTGCCATTAATAAGGGAATGATCTTCTGATTTTTATTTTACTCTCACTTTGCAGCACATACGAGATTATTCTGGAAAAAGTTACTTTCATTATCTGTGAATGAAGGTGGCTCAATATTCCTTTACAGCTCTCGTGGGATGTAACGTGGTTAAAATCAGGAGTGGGTTTATCAGTAAGGACAAGGGCTGTGTGGTGAGAAAGTGGCTGTGTGTCTGTGCAGCCCTGAAGCCAGAGGACAGCTGGTTCCTATTCTCAAGTACATGCTGGTTTCTTAACTACTTACATTTGCTTCAGTGACATCTAGACCAGTTTATGATTTATGGAGACATTCAGGTCCATTTCTGATTCCATCACTAGGGTTCCCATGCAGACCTATTGAATTAAACATTCAAAGTCTGACTGCTGCTGAATCTGGATGAGATGAATCTTCATTTTGTAATTATTTCTTTGCCCCAATGTGTAGTGATAAAAAATCTTGATCTGTTGAATGGTAGCAGATTTTTGTTTATGGAAAGTTATTCACTACTTACTGTTTTTATATTCAGTATTATTGAGATGAAAGACTTTGTATATGTAATTACATTCCCCTGATATTATTCAGGCTAATGGTTTATAGGTAATTTAGGCATTAGATTTGTAGCTTAAACAACAAATTATTTATTGTGATCTGCATAGTGTGGCAGTTTTAGGCAAATACAGTATTTCAAATTCTTTGTGTGAATTATTTTGTTTTACATTTTCCTTTGTCACTTTAATGCCAATCCTATTTACGGGTGTTATTCTACAATAGATACTAGTGTATTTAAATATTTTATGGGTGCTATTATTATCGTCCTGCCATGGAATGATTAGTATTCTGTATGTCTTCAAAAAAGTATTTTCTGCAGCATCTTCCGATCTTTGGTGTTTCTTTGTATAAATTGTAAACTAGAAAATAGTTATATATTTATTGTTTGTAAGAGAATGTGGATTGTGATTGTACTTTATGAGTTTATTTTTCTTGTTAATCATGCTGAGCTTAAACTTCGTACTTATTGACCTAAGTAGGTGAAATAAATAAGTGCATTTAACAATTAGGTTATTCTTCAAATACAATTGCAATATATATAGTATATTAACTTATAGCAGCTGCACACCTCTCTGAGCTTCACTCATCCCTCAGTAGTCAAAGCAAGTTTCTCTTCGGTTGTCCCATTTTGGACAGTGGTTGTTTTCCAAGGTGAAATAGATTGTGCTTGGTATCACAAGTATCATTTTATGTGTCTGTGATGTTATCAGAAAGAATAATCTTTAATCTATAATGCTGACATGATAAAATTGCAACGAAGCCTCATTTAGTAGCATAGTTATCGAACATTTGTTGTGACAAGTGCGACAATACACTATGACAAGGTCTGATTAAACACATTGATCAATCCCATTTCTCACTTCCTGCTGTGGACAGTCATGGGAATTTACTGAAACACCTCACACTTCTTATTTCTGATTTTTCTAGAGGGAAACTGTGCCATGAAAAAATTGGTCAGTGTAACTGTATTTACAAAAATTACTGTGAAATTTATTAGACTTGATGGATAAAGACAAAAAAGATCATTTTCTATATATTTTTTGCTCTTTTTTATATCACTTCCAATACACAAGTGCTTAGAAAAACAATCTATTTGATTAACACAATTTTTTTTTCATAACCCAGGGCCATTATCTTTCATATAAGGAAAAATAACATATACCTGAAAAAAAATGCTTAAAATTTACCTAAGATACTATTTTTGTAACAGAAAAGGCCCTCTTTTTTATTGGTTCCACTTTTTCCTTTTTCTGTCCACTCCCTGTTGCCTGCCAAAAGGGATTAATTCTATTCCCCATGTCTGCACATGAATCAGACTGGGCTCTACTTTACTCTGAAGTCTATTGTGCAGAGTGATGTTCAGATAACTCTAAGTAATTACATGAAATATATTAACAATACACAGTGTAGTAATTCATTTTTACAAAGCAAAGCATTAAATATTGTTGGATAGTTGCTGACACTGCCATATTTTGAGAGAAAATTGATTTTGTTTATTGATGTCCCTTTTGTCTGTGCATTGCTCTTACTTTATATGCCTTCCTTCTTTGCTAGTGTACGTGTAAACAGTCCCAGCTTAAGCTGATGCATTCATTGTGAATGAATAAAGAAGCTGAGGGAAATTCAGTGGCAGGAGAGGGATTGAATTGAAGACTTTTGAGCCCTATCCATGACCTATCATGTTTTCTTTTTAATTTCCTAAAGTGTTTCAAATAGGATAGGGAACCATATAATTTTAAATGCTTGGATCGTATGATGCATTTAATATATTTTCTATGATAGCTTTTTTTCTTAAGATTGCTCTCCATATTTCTTTATCTCCTATCCCAGGATAGATGCACAGAGTGATTTTGCCTTGAGAGGGAAGGTTGGTCACAAGTCTTTATGCTCCCTGGATGTTGGGGGGGCAAGAGACACTATGGCTTGATGATGAAGACTGCTTTTATATGAAGGAAAATAATGTAGTGCCAACAGAGCGGTTGGCATATGGGCCACGTGATGTGGTGCAGCAACTCTGGCATTGATCAAAGTGACTAAAGCAGCTCTGTTGCCCTGGGTTTTAAGAGGGAATTCAGATATCCTGCCTCTGCTCGTGTTATCCCTGTAGAGCAGTTTTTTTGGTCTCTCTATGACAATAGTGTGTCTCACCCTTAGATAGCTGTCGAGATACTTTTGTGTACTCTGAGGTTTAAACTGTGTGGGGCATTGTAGTTTGAGAAATTATGCATTATTATTTCTATTAGGTTCAATGAAGTACTTGATAAGAGGTTTGCTCAAGAGAGTATTTCCGTGGCTGCTGCTTCTTTCTTTTAAGCTGAAGAAGCCATGCCACTGAGAAAAAAAAGAACCTTTTGTAAAAAGATACAAAAACTGGTGATGTCTGTGTTACCAGTTGTGCTTGGTCAGGTTAAATTTATAATTATCAATGAACTGGTTCTCCATAAAAGCCGACTGACAAACAAGTGATACAGTGTTCAGGGAGTGCAAGTGGGGTTATACAAATTGATTAGGAACAAAGACATTAATCCAGTTGTTACTCTTAGTCATTACTCTGACTATCTTTTAATGACCTCTAAAAAGAACGTTCCTGTGAATGAAAACTAATCTTTTTTTTTGCCTTGCTGTTCATATAACATCGGCATACCCACTTCCTGATTAAAGACCTGCTGTTTTTTGGACACAGTGATGACAAGAAAGAAATGCTTTTCTTGTCTTTAGGAGGAATAGGAAAAGCTGTTCTACTGTATGATCATCTAGCTGAAATACCGTCATCCAAGAACTCCAGAGTTAAGTCATATGTACTCCCCACATCCATTGGGTATTAGCTTTGTGAAGAAGTACACTGTTCTGCTGAAGTTCTTCCTGCTTCTGTGGAGGAGAATTTGACACCTGGGTTTCGGAATTGCACTGAATGCAGTGAATTAAATGAATTTCTATTTATTGTCATAGTGCCATTTCTGAAAACAAAGCTGTATTGCAGTGCTGTTGAACAGTCACCTTCTCCCCCACTGTGCTGTTCTGCATTACACTTTTCACCTTCTTCTGCCACCTTCCAGGGCAAACTTTACAGATGCTGCACTGTTTGCTGCTTCTTTATTTCAGGAGGAATACTAAGACTGATGCTGCTGAAAACACTGAGACGTAGCAAGGGAACTCGTATATCATGAATCGTGTTACTACAAGGAACTGGTAGCTTCTGAGCTCTTTCCTCTGCTTTTTCTCAGAGAGAAAAGTGAATTAACCTCATGAAAGATGTGCTTAATTTCCTCCTGGTATTTTCCATCAGGAATCTTAGAGTTCAAGTTTGTTTCATTCCATTTGGAATTCTGGTTGAGCATATGGAAACTCTTCATAAAACTTGTGATATCCTATGTTTTCTTCTTGTTTAGTATTAATTTATTTAGGATTATGGATTTTGTTGCTGCCTTAATGAGGTTTAAAAAGGAAAATTGGAAAATCAGCTGACTAACAAAAAGGAGGACTTCATACCCATATGAATATTAAAAGTGATAGTTACCATTAAAAAAAGATCCACTTTAAAAAGCTTTTCCTCTCTCTTATGTTAAAATGGCCCTTATAAATGCTAACATTAAAAATGGCTAAAAGATTTAAAAAATAACTACTCATCCTGAAACAAAAGCAAGCATAGATGTGATCTGCAGAACTTTTAGTACTGGATGACCCCTGGCTGTGGACAGCATCTTTAAAAGGAAGGGTGTCTGTTCCCCTCCTTGCTGAGGCAGCAAAGGGTTTGTGTTTAGATTTGAGTAAGAGCCCACTATATTGTACAACAGAGATCTTACCTTTCCTGCAACTCACTTTTACTGCTGTTTTTCTTGTGGTCCTCCAGCTTCTCACTTGCATTCATTCTGTGATCGAGCTGGGACATATAAGTGGTTTGGTTTTTATTTTGCTTTTTTTGCATTCGCATCGTTACAAGTGTTACAAGTAGGGTGGGGAAAGGAAAGCATGTTTCTGACAAGCCATTGGCCTTGTTTTTATTTGATGGAACTCATAGCTAAAATCAGACCTGTCACTGTTCTCAGCACTTTAGTTAAAGCTGCTTGGGTTCTTCACCACTGTTTTCATCCTCAGAACTGTAAATCAATACCCTTTGATCTAAACATAAAAGCCTGGAAGGCTTATGTTGAGGATATCTTCCCTTGTGCCTCGCTTCATTCAGTTCTACTGCTAAATCTGATCTAAGGAAATCAAAAGAGATACTGAATTGACATTTAATAGCTCTCCTCAAGACTGCCAGAAGGTAATTTCTCAGAAAGTTTGAAGTTTGAAACAAACTTTGCATCGTACTAGTCTATTATTAGCACTCCACTTAGCATATGCAAGTAGCTTTTTGAAAGCAGTGCATAATACCTGAACTAGAGACTCTGAATGCTTCTGCCTTAATTAAAATTGAATTTTCTGAGGAACAATAAAAAAATATTCAAAAGACTATGGAAGAATTCTTGTTGAGGAATTCTGAGGAACAGATGTGTTTTGTCAGCTGTAACAATTTGGACCATATGGAGTAAACTGTAACTGAACTAAAACACAGTTGCCTCCAATTTTTACAAAAATCAATTTTTAAGCTTTTCAGTGTCTTGTTAGTTCACTTCTACAGACTAGTGCTCAATCGTGTGTCACTTTTAGTTGCTATTGCACAGTAAGAATTAGTGATTTTTTCCAAGGTGCCAGGAATCCTAATGTCTATTAATCAGCTGTTACAAATCTGTGCTTTCTTTTAATTGATTCTGTAAGGAAATAATGAGGTTTGTATTCAGAATTTTGAAACATATTGGAAAATTGAAATGCATGGGAAACATAAAATTGCTGTTTTGGTTGAGTTTAAAATAAATAGCAGCATCTCTGCCAGCTGGACTAAACTGAGGAGACTCCTTGAAAAAGCAAAGCTTTTTCCTGTGTAACTTCTGTTATAATGTGGTGACTTAGTCATTAGATAACTCATGTCTTCAGCATTTGAGCAGTAAGTGCTGTTACGTCTGGGAACTCAGCTCCTTGGACAGAAGGATACTTTGTTCAGGCAAAGTCTTCTGACATCTGATGATCTTTTCATTTTTCCATAAGTGAAGTGGGACTCCTAAGATGACTCTTCCTATTGTCAGAGATATTTTATTATTATTTGTAATATTTATGCTTTTTGCTGGAACAGATCTCAGTTCTGTTTGAAGAAATTACTGTGTAAGTTCAAAAAGGAGCCATAGTCCTTCTTACAACACAGAAATCCAGTGCTACCAGTAGTGTGACAGTGGGTATGAGAGTGGGAATTACTAGAGCTGAGATGTTCAATGTTAAATAGAGCAATGCAAATCTCAAGGGCTTCTGAAATACAGAATACGCAAGGACGATTTTGAGAATGTGTATTACATTGCTGCCTCCTCTCACACCGTGCACAAAACATCTCTTTCTTTAGCTTCTAAAAATCAATTTGATGTGACTGCCTCCAGTTTGAAATTAGCATGATTTAATCTGTGATACAGGAAAAATCTCTCTCATGGAAAAGGCCCAAATGGGAAATCTAATGATAGCGTATTCCCCAGGGAAAGCTGCCACCTTAGACTGTGTCCCTGTCGGAGGCAAAATGAACAGCTGCAATATATCTTGTATAAAATGTGTGTGTGCGTGTGTATGGTGACATGACACAATGCTTTGTGACAGCTCATTTTATTCTGGGTTCTTCACATGACAGATGAAATGATTTCTGTGATTATTCTTAGGTATAAGACCTAAAGTCAGTTCTGTTAATACTTGGACTGTTTGGCAGAAAATACATTTAGGTATCTCATTTAAACATCCCTCTGGAAAAAAAGCTCTGGAAATCAGAAGTGATTGAGTGGATGAGCTGCAACTATATTGCTTCTAGGCCAGTAAAAAGGCAAGTATAAGGGGCTGATTTTCATTTCAAGTGTTTCATTTGAGGTGAAGTTTCATCCCAAGGCTTACGTAACTAAACTAGCTTTTCCTGTAGTTGAATTAGCTCTTGTTTTACTTCTAAGTTAAATTAAGATCATTGCAATTTTGTGCTAAGGAGTAGGAAAAGTTTAAATATATCCTTGCTTTAGAACAAAAATGTACATTAATCATAACCAGTGATAAAATACTACTTGTCATTACACACCTTTATCACTACTTAGGATTAGAAATAGATCAGTTATATAATTTGACATACTGCTAAGGAAATTATTGTAGATGTATCTATGCCTTAATTTAAAACAACTGATAGGTTTATAATTTAACGTGAATGTAGAATATTTTAAAACTACATACTACAATTAGTAAACTAAGTAAGAAATGTATGTAATCTCCTAAAGCTTGAAGAGGATTTGTTGCTTCTATATTTGTTGTGTAGCAATAATGCAATTCTTGTTATTCATTTAGAGAAAATACTGCTGAACTTTGGTGAAAATTCTTTTCTCATTTTGAACATTCAGTGTGACTTTGTCATACATTTTCAGGTTTCCGGCTGGGCTGGTTTGCTTTCATTCAGGATTGAAGTCAGTCGCTGTGTTTCTAGGATTACTGGAAGGCTGACCCTATTTCAATGATATATAGGATCAACAGAATAACAGCTTTGCAACTTATATGCTTAAGAGAGAGGGAATATGTCCAGAAAAATTCACTTAAATCATCTATCAAACTTGCCAGTGCAGCTGGTGGCTTTATTTCTCAGGAAAGTGGAGAGAGATGGAAGGGCATGAGGGGAGCTTTTATTGATTGCTTTCTGGGAAAATTATTCTATGAGTTACTTTTGCAAAGAATGTAATTTGCCTAAGGTATAGCAGGAGTAGCATGAAAAGCTCTGGGAGAAATAGTTCCCTGATTGATTTTTTTCGATACAAAATGATGGTGTTCTCTCAGAACCAGAACTATATCAGCTCCACAAGTATCACTAGCGATGGGTGTGAGTTCATGTGTTTGATAAAACTACAGGTAACTGAAGTTCTACTGGAAGGAAAAAATGGAAGTTGGGAAGAAGAGAGATTTTTACTTCTCAATGAACTGTTCCTGTAATAACAAAGAAGACAAATAATTGACTGTGGGATGTAATGCCCTGACTGACTTACAAGGCTATTTTCTTTTCCATTTCTGCGATGAAAGCCTTGAAAATATACCAGTGCAGGTTATGATACTTTTAATCTGTACTGTAATGTTGACTGTTTTAAGATCTGAAGCCAAAGGCATTATCCTTCTTAAAACTGAAACTGGGACTTGTACAACTCTATCAGTTTTTCCACATCAAATTCTATGTATATAGCTGCCAATCTGTGATTCAGATATAGTCTCATCTCCCACAAGTGAAAGCAGCTTAAAATAAAAAAATTAAAATCTCAATTTAGAAATTATATTATTTTATGGATTTGTCTAATATTTAGCATTTTCCGGTATTATAGGAATCTCATAAGTGAATTGAACTTGAAAACAAAATTTATATAAATTTTTGTGGAAGACTAGCCTTTTATATTTAGGGAAGAAAAGCAATTTTTAAGAAGACAAAATACAAAAAGAAAAAAGAACTCGGTGTCCCTGCATGTGACAGGTGAAAGGTCTAAAGTCTGAGGAAATTGGATGTCACTCAGTTACTGTCAATCCTCCTTGCTCACTGTCACACTGCAGAAAAATATAGTTAATTTTTTCTGACTTGCAGAGTCTTACTGTACAGCCACACACTGACATCACTGATGCTGACATTACTGTACAATATTTGTAAAACAGTCTTGTTGCTGGAAAACATTGCTTCAGTAGTCAAAGTGATGGAATTATGTTCTGAACTTAATTTTGATATGCTGTATTGTTTCTTAAAGTAGTTGCAGGCTGTATACGTATTTTTGTGTTCAAAATTCATGAATGTATTTACAAGAGGTGAATTGTTTTGTCTTCCTTCAGACTAAGATGAGAACCATATAATTTGAAGTTCACAAAGGCAACAATCTACAAGCCAGCAGAATTATAGATGAAGAACTGCTCTGTGGTGAATAAACTGAGGCTTTCATACACCAGGCTTCTTGAGTGAAGATTCTGTGGCACATTCCTCAAACAAGTAGAAATTACAAAGTATCAGTAATTGATTGAAACCTCAGCGAATTGCTGTTACAAAAATAGTACTAAAAATGAAATATATATTACTGTTTCACTACTTTAGCTAAAGTATTCCATTCTAGTGCAGACCTTTATTTTTCTTCTGGTTTGATCAATATTCTTACATTTTACTGTCATTTTCTGACATCTAATGCTATATATTGTAGATTCCTCCAACAATTTCTGTAGCTGATATCATGAAGCACTTTTGATTGCTAAGAAAGCTCCTAATCCTTGACAAGCTCGTGCCTGAACATCCCACTGGTGCTGTATTTGCAGTTACGAGCTGTGGAGTGCCACTTTAGGCATTGACTGTCGGGACCTCATCTGTTCTGGTCACAGTCAGCAAAGAGACAAAGCCCATTTTTGCCAAACTGGATCAGTTCTCGCTGGAGACTGTAATGTTGCTGGCATGAGGATGCTCCTTGATGCAGCCCTGGCCGCACAGCTGAGAGAGAATTGCTGCAGGCAGAACAGGATTCTTCCCACAGGGCTCAGCCCTTGGCGACAGCTGGTAGTGCAAAGTGCTTCTTGAGCCGAGTGCAGGGGTTCTAACACTGCTCCTTTGCTCTCCTGATAGGCACAGACGCCACTTCTCTAGAAAAGCAAAACCCAAGTATCTATAAGTCATTGGGAAAATATGGAACATTTTTCCTATGAATTTAGTCTTGGGGTGGGGGGGGTGGGGCTGACTGTGTGGAAGAATAAATTAAAAGGAAACTAAAATTTAGGAACCTTTTCCTTCAAAATTGTCTCTTAGACTGTTTTACTGAGGCCTTGAGGAGTAACACGGCTGAGTTTGTTTACTGGAATAGATGGAAATAATCTGAAAATTATTTGGCATGCTGATACCACATTTTATAGCTGATAAATTATTTTAAGGATCTCTTGATAGTTGCAGAGAAAAAAACCCCACAAATTCCAGTGAGATTTCCATGCTTAAATACTTCTGAACCAATATACTGGTTGGTAGCAAGAAAATGATGGCTGGCAAAACTGTTCCCGAGTGAAGACATTTTCCTAATTCTCCTTCAGAAGGGAAGCGAGGTTGGAGCTGCAGTGGTTTTCTAGAACATACAGAACTTGTCTTAATGGATTAGCCACACTCTCTTGTGTGGCTTTTCTCCCTTGTAACTATGCAGGAAAATGTGTCTGCTATGCAGAAGCATTGAGCGACTACCTTCTCCCCCAGGGAAAAACAAAAAGACTTTACAGCACAGTAGGTTTTGCTCCTTAGTAGTTGTAATGAACCACAGAGAGCTTGTCAGTAAAAATTATGTATGTGTATATACATACACATATGTATTTACATATGTGTACATATAACATGCATTTCTTTGTTACTTGTGTGTATATAATATTTATATTTGCTAGACATATGTATATGTTTAGTAAATGCATGTGTATTTATATGTCTGTATAGCTATATATGCACATGTGGGAGAGAGAAATCAGAAAGTGGTCTGTAAGCTCTGTGAAAGAAATAGGAGAGAGTGCTATTACTTCCAATATGTATCTCGTGGGAAGTATCACTTGGCATGATTCTTGGTTAGTAATGACTCTTTTCAATGTTTGTTCACTCCTTCAAGCAAAGGACTGGTGTTAGAGCTATTACATTCTTTAGATCTGTTCCTTTCTTTCCTCTGTTCTTTATTTTCTGCCCAAAGTTTGTTGCCCCATCCAAAGAGCCTTTAGCTGGTACTTTCTGAATGCATTTGCACTCGGTTCAAAGGGTTTTGTACTTCTCTGGCAATGGTGCCTAAAATGAAGAGATCCAATACACCTTGTGATTGAGCACACTGCCAGCATAACAGATGGATGTGATTGTTGGCAGCCAAGAAGCCTGATGAAATATCGGTGTCAAATGGTTAGAGACAGCATTTTTAAATCAAAAATGTATGTTAGATGCTCTGGGTTTGATGACATGGTGGAGCATAGTCTAATCGGGTTGACTGAGTTATTTTAAATTTTAAACTGTAATTCTTCTGTGTTACTTGCATAAACTTCAGCTGTGATATTTCTGTGACTTCAAGAGTTAGATTTACTTTGGCCTAAAAAAAGTTGTGTTAGGAATAAGTTCAAAGGACTAATACCTGTGCTGGCTTCTTAGACCACATTGTGTGGGATGTGATATGGTATCAGTATCATGTCGTATATCCTGATCCTTTGCACACATCTAGATCATGTGGAATTCATTGCAGACATTAATTTACTTTTCTCTTTCAATATCACAGAATTCTGAGTTTTCAAGTTATATTCTTTTATTTTAGCTAATTTAGTTATGCCGAGGTAGGGTGACATTTTTGAGATATAACTGACATACTATTTTTCCCTCTTCTGTTCCACATGGAGAGGAAATATTTACAGGTAGAAAACAGGGACAGTTAGGTATTTAGGAGGTCCCACAGGATGCTTGTCTGTATCCCTTAGTTCATAATTACCTTTGAAATAATGTTAAACCATACTGATTTTTATTAGGGTTTTGTGACCCAAAATCAAGTAAATGCTTTAAAACATTTACCTTAAATAATAAACAGTAAACTTCATTTTTTTGAAAATTATTAGGTTATCTTGCTGAGTATGAAATGCATACTCAAAATACCTGGGATCTTCAGGTTCATTATACTGCTAAGTATAATCCCATAAAACCAGGTTCCTGCCTTTCATGTTAACACGTTAACATGTCTTTCTGGTAACTTAATTCTAAGAGAGCTTTCTGTATCAGAAGGTGAGGAGTGTGATGGTATGTGGGAACTTGTGGTGTGTAATTTATCGTCACATAGTGTTCACATCCAGATAAATGAAAGAGGGAATGTTTTTATGAAGAAATAGAAATGAGGTGTTCTGAAAAGAAGACTCACAGCTTATAAAATCACTGTAATGTGATAAATTAGCACATTAAATCCAATCTCATTAATCAATTTTAAGCTAAACACAGATAGTTCTACTTCATATTTAAAATTAATGTCTGAGGATATTTTTTTAAACCTGAGATAGTTTCATTTCAGAAACTATCAGTATTATCCTCTGAAATCCAAAGCACTATTAAAGAGATAGGCAAGCCAGTAGATAACAGGTTGAAAGCAGGCAGTTCCGTATTCTTATCAGAAATGTGCTGAAATGACAATAGAGAATGTCATGAGGAATTTAATGGAATTTCCTTCATCTTAAGGTTCAAGAAGGCTTCTGAGTTTGCATTTATTCTGGTTTTCAAGCATACTTAGGATGCCTGGAGATGAGAAATCACAGGACTACTTGAATATAAAAGACAAAGAGAGATAGAATAATTTATAATCCAGTGTTGATGTTTCTGATTTTAAAACAGCATCATGTCAACCCACTTCTTTTTCCCCCTTCATATTAAAAACAAAAGATATGTATTACTGCACAAGAGAGTTTTACTTTAATTCAGGTTTCATATTATGCTTTGCTTATTCTGCAGCTACCTAGATATTTTCATACCAGACATGATAATTGAATTACATACTGGATGAAAGTATATTCAGTATTTTAAAAAATAATGAATTTTATACCCATCCAAAGTGGCAGATTCTAAGATGACATAGTAGAACTTCACCAATGTCCATGTGGTTGTGTATATTTGTAAGATTCTTGCCTATTCTGTAAAGTAAGTCCAAATCTAGGATGTTTTTATATTACACTTGAACCATAAAACTCCCACATAATTTTTAGTCCTGTGTTTGTTACTAGAGGCTCAACCTGTCCCTCTTCTTCACATATATAGAGAATTGGAGTTTGGTGACAAGAGAGCTCACCCTCAAACTGAGAAAGTAGTGACAATACATATCAGTGTACACATCCACACCCTAAGGATACTGGGGAGGGGCATTATTAGGAAGGAAATTCATCCTGTGCTTTTCCGGGGCTGACTCCCATTAATAAGCATAGGCACTTGCACTGAGAGCTACGATAAGGTATCGGATAGTTCCAAAAGCCAGGCCAACCTGTGACTGCAAGCTTTAGGAGCAGTAATCCTGCTGATGCAATTGTAAGAATCTTTCAGGAAGTCAAGGAAAGGCTTTCAGACTTGTTCCTTGGCAAATGCCTTCAAATGAGTTTTTGCAGCATAACACCTCTACTGCATTTCAGCTCTCGCTCTTTTCAGTGCTGGCCAATGTACACACTATTTTCAGATGTACTGTGACAGCATATGCTCCCTCTCTTACTGAAATAATTTTATTTGATTTCAAGAAAAGCAGCAGAATAGAGCAGGTTGAAATGGTGTTCCTGTTTGGAAGTGGCAGAGCAGTATGTCAGCATTCTGTAGGATGCTGTCTCTTGAATGAAAGTAAAGGAGAGTTTAATTTTTCCTATCTCCCATAATAAAACACAGTTTGCTTAAGTTAGAAAATAATTTAGATTAGTGTATAAATTTTCTATACTGCTTTTAGGGGGTGGGTCAAAATGTGCTAATTTTAGTTGAAAGGTTGAGGCTGCATCAGCAGAGATTAAAATGCTGAGATGCATCTTTTACAGTACTGACAGAAGAAGTGAGCTAAGGAAGTGCTGGTGTAAAGCAGTGCAGGGCAGTGCATGGGATATGGATGTAATTCAGTGAGCCATAGATTCCAAAGGTGCTGCCAGGCTGAGCGAAGGACAGATGCTGACAGGTAGCCCCAGCACTTAGTTCAGTGACTTCAGTGGCTGGGTGAGACACAGTAAAGGGAAGAAGAGATTCAGGCTATTGGTGCAATTTCAAAAGTGCTGGTGAAGGCTAATTTTTGTTACTAGAAAGAGTGTCTGGAGTAGATCTAATGTATGAACATTATATATATAGATATATTTATATAAATCATAACATATGAACTGCAAATACAAATGAGCTAGAATAAGGTATGAATTCAGAAAGGGGCTGTTAGCACTAATCTAAGACCTGAAGCTGGCATGTGCCACTTGAAAACAACCTGTTAGGTTAAGGTGGGAAAGTATCACTAAACTATGGATAAGTGATTAGAGCTGGGTTTTTGTTAAGGTTCAGGTAGCAGGGTCACCTAGAGATGTCTTGGTATTGATGAGGAGGGGTTACTGGCTGGTGGGACTGAGGGCTTGTACAGGGTGAAGAATGACATGTCCAGCTTGCCCAGCTTGATCGCTGGTGATAGCACTGACTACAGACTTCTGAGGTGGCATGTTATGGGTGTTGGACGCTGAGAGGCCTCAGGGTATTTCACTTCTTTTGGCAGTCATTCATCAAGGTGATGAATAGCTGTCTTGTACGGGGCTGTGTATTCTTTGTTACATGAAGACATGACTGCTCAGACATACGCACTGCTATCCATGCTTAGCAGCTGTTTTGGCAGTTACAGAAATTAAACACATTCAGCTGTGATTCCCTACATGAAATATTAAGTTAACCCTTTTTCTAATCAGTAGGTTTGCAAAAAGAAAATAAGGCAAAAGGCTGTAGCACTTGGTACTGATACAAAAGGAGATTGTGAAAGTAAAGAAAATTTAAAGAAACAGGGGAGGAGATGGAAATCAGAGATGACTGGGTTTACTCCTTCCTATTTGAAACCATTTGCTTTTTAGGGCTCCAATTTTGTAAATCACATTAGCATCTGCTTAACCCTAACCACAGTAATAGTCCGTTTGCTTTCAGTGTATTTACATAAGTAGAGATGTGCAAGAATCTGCGAAAGTAAAATAAAGGTAGGCATGGTGGTAATATATTTACATTCTTTCACCCAGTTATACCTAATGCTGTGTGTCCAAATCCAAATGAAACAACACACAGGAACACCATGGTAGTGATAAGCATTCTAATTCTTAAGTTTCTCACTGGGATTTAAATTAGAATCTGATTTGCAGACATCAAGGCTACATTCTGAAGGCAAGTCAAGTCTTGCTGTAATTGCACTGGCTCAGATTTGTTTCCTAAACCACCTGTTTCTCTGGTTGTGCTTGTTTTAGGAAATAAACCTTATGTTGGATGGGAAGTGATCTGAAATCTTACAAAATATTCTCTGGTTCTGTAAGCATTCAGGACAAAGACAAATTAACTGTTTTGAAAAAACACAAGTACAGCAGGAGTAGAAATGTAATGTATACATTGGTCAGGGCTTTTTCATTGGAAAATCTATCACATATTTAGATGAGTTTTCCTGTAACTTAATAACTACTTTTATACACTACTATTTCAATGATTACTACATGCTTATTTTCAGCAAAGGCTGCATCTTCCCTTGTGGCCATTGCTGCGCTTCCAGCTTCCATCAGTGGAAGCTCTGTCCTGTGTTTCAGATCTGTTCTGCTTTAGCATTTACCAAAATCTTGGCAGGGGTGGTGGTTCAGCAGGGAGAGATCACTGCCTGGCTCTCTAGTATAATCACACCACTTTTGTGTCTTTCTGTGATCCCTTTCACTCAGCCTTTCTCATTTCTGTTGAGGCTTATTCCTAAAAAAGACAGTCACTGGGATATGGGGTGTTGTACAAATTCACTTTTAGGTACAGTGAGCAGCACATGAGCTCCTTGAGCAGACCACAGGTGAGCTCCTGCCTTGCAGGGGGGTACCAGATCACCAGTAGCCTTCTGTCTGAGAGCTGTTAGGAGGTGCTGCTCAGACTGGGAAACTTCACAGTCCTTCATGGCTTCTGAGGCCCTGAACTCTCTGGCACTCCAAGTGCTAACGCAATCCATAACATTTGATCCCCACAAGTTCATGGTCTCTATCTCCTCCCCTCAAACCTACATTCTGGTTTCCAGAGAAGATAAGTCTTCCAGATAAGATACATCAAGGTCAGACTGAAGTCATATTGCCCTCACACCAGGAGCAGCCCTCAGTGTGCATCTGCGGGTCACTTTCTAAATGTTCCTGTCTTGGTAAGGGTTACATCTCACTTTTCACCCTCTTGGGATTGAAGGAAAACCTGAACTTTGTCTGAAGGAAACCAAGTTTTCCTGTCTTGATGTGGTAACTATGATACTTTAGTAACTAATTGTGATATGAGAGGTCCAGGTTAATTTTTCAGTTTTGACCAAAGATGTTCGTATTCCTGGCGTGTGGTTCTTGAGGATGCCTTAACCATGATTATGGGGTAGAGAAAAAGCAGCAAGGGAGAGGGTGAGGAACCTTTCATGCTGCTGAAATTTTCCCCAAATAGTGGTACATACCTCATAGTGGTACAATAAAAAATTGGAGGCCAAACCCAGGAAATTAACATTTTGGAAATGTTTCTAAGCATGTCTAATCCTTTCATATCCCTTGGAAAAGCATTATGAAAATGAATTCAAACCAGGAACAGCTTATGAAAATTAATTCAAGCTAGGCATATTACTAGCTAGTGAAAAGCTGCTGAGCAAAGCTGCTGAAACTGAGTAACATTCTGGTATTCAGGTCTTTGGAGACCTGTACAGTGAGAAACTGATGTTTCTTTCTAGTATGAGTAACTTCTGTGTTAAATGAAACTCCAGTGGAGATTTTAGGATAATTGGGGAACTGGGCTCATATTCATGTAAATATTTCTGTGATTGCTTTTCTTGAACCTCGCCCCAGTTTTTTCACGTATTCTCTTCTAATGCAGTGTGCACTTGAATAACTTCCTGTGACTCAAATTTGGAAGACTACTCCAAATAAAATAATTTAAAAAAATATTATAGCAATATCAATGCCAGTAAGGGCAGTGGGATCCACACTATCCTGGATAGTATTGTAGAGTAATTTTCACTATTTTTTAGTGAAAACTGTTTATAGTTAAACTATAAAATATCCTATAAATAGTAAAACTATTTATAGTTTTATTCATAATGCTATGAAATCTATGAGAGTTCTGTTTTTAACTTCATTGAGTGGTAAACCCCAGCCTATGACCCTCTACCTCAGCTATGGTAAAGATATCTGAGCCCATATAATTCCTGAAGCTGCAGTTACATATTAAACATTTTTGTTTTGTTACTTCTGGGTTATGGCATCTTTATTTGAGACTTTTAAAATCATACTGTTAAGCTAATTAAAAATAATGCAAAGAGTTGTCCTACCACATTGATTTTGAACAAGAAAACAAAGTATGCTGATTAGTACTGAATAACTGATAAGAAAGAGTCAATAACACACATATCCCCACACATTTTTAATGCTTAAGACTAACCCTTAAATTGTAGTTTTTCTCTTGGAGGTTTCCTGGAGAACATTTGCTGAGGAAATTGAATTCTCACCTTCTCCTAAGGGCATCTCTCTTCTATCAGTATGGGGAAGAGTTTGGGGACTAATTTATGCCTATATCCTTCACTTGTGAAATATCATATCATAACTGTACTGGTCAGAACTGATGCCCAGGTTAAGTTAGACCAATTAAACAGCAAAGCATCAATCAGTCAGGTTATACTTAAATTTGTGTCATTTCGTTGTGTGGGATTAACACTGATGAATCTCATACGGTGTTTCTTTATGGTAAAATGTGATCTTTCTAAGCACATCTTAAAGAAATGCCTGTACATTCCAGTCTAATTAAAAACAACAGTTCTCCTAAGTAGGAAATACTCCTATTGAAAGACCTGTATTTTACTACTTTTTAAAAGTGCTTGTCAGAAACATGGAGTTCAGCATGTTCTTCTCAGGATAACAGCACAGTTAAGTTGGAGATTCTTATTGTCTTGACTATTTATATTCAAAATGTTCAGAACCATGTCAAGAATTTGTTGCTCAGGGAGTATATACTTGAAGTCTTTGAATTTTCAGTGGGATTCATGGTATACTGTATATGCCATAGGTTGGTAATACTGTAATATTTCTCAGACTGCTGTTTAGATCCTTCCATTGAGTGATGTGAATTGATGTCTAATTCTAACTCTTGATAACATTGCTCAGTCATTATTTAGTGCTGTGAGATGTAGAGAACAAGCTGATTTATGCAAAGGAGAGGCCTGTGGGATTAAGTATGTTTTAAGCAGAGCTTAAGTCTTGTGCTGGACTGCAGCATGTGAGTTGATGTCATGTTGAATGAATGTAATAATTACAAAAAAAGAAACCTTTTTCATGCTAGAAAGTCTTTAATCAAATCTCATTAACTTGGAATTTATTAAGACTCTGGAGGTTAGGGAACTTTTCCAGTAGATTAAGAGCTGGTGAGCGGATAAATATTTTATAACATATGTATTGAAAAACTCTCTTAGTCTGGAGAGCTGCAATAATTATAGCAGGCATTTGGTTCTATACAGTTCAGGAAAGTTGGTCTTTGGAATCGTGTTGGTATATACCAATTGTTTGAATATTCCATCCGTAGTTTGTAAGTTTAATGCTGTTACTAGAAAATAAATTCTATTATTCCTGTTGAAAGGGTGGTGCCATGTGTGACACTTCAAAGTGAATTCATATCCATGTGGTTGTGTGGGACAGAACAGGAGGTGACCAGAGACTGGCACTAGATCTGAGAGAGGGAGAGGTAGTAGCAAGATTTATATGAGCCTGCTTGCAGCAGCCAGGTGAACAGAACACAGCTGCACTGTGCCAGATACATCACCTTCCTTCTTATCACTTCCTTTGGGCTTTCTTATCTTCTAGAGCACCTGTGCTTTAAACACAGTCTCCTGCCAGTCTGTTTGCCTCTTGCTGTACTGATTCAGGGCACCTCCCAACAGCTGTTTGCTGCTCATAAGGATGAATCACCATGATAGTACCTGGGAGCCAGATAAAGAGTGGAAGCCTGAAAGGTGAAGCTGACATTGGCTTAAGTTCCCTCGATTTTTACATAGCAAACAACAGCAAATGAAGGAAGTCTTTAAAGCACCCCTACAGCCTTTTTCATCTCTGTGACCATGAGATCCACAGTGTCTGTGCCCCGAGCCAGTGACCAGTCTGCACACCTGGGGATACACTCCGTGCTCTTCACTGAGAGCCTTCAGTGTGGCAGAGGCCTGGAGGGGATGAATTGAGAGAGTCACAGCTTCATTTCTCACTAGTTTAATGAGGTTAGTGATAGACTTTGAAAGAGATCACTTGATTGATTTCTTGGCAAGCAGCCATTACAGAATTCCTCATTAGGATGTCTCTTTCAGTCTCTCCTAAATTATGGTGATCAGACAGCCCAAGTCTGTCCAGGACTGAGAAGAAAAGAAATCAACTTTTATATTTATTTAGAACAGAGTAAAATCAGCAATTAAGAATATACACTTGATTTATATCTAGGTACTGGTAGACCTTATTCATATATTGTTTAGGTCCATGATTTTTGTTGCTGCACGCACAGTAGAGCAAACTTGAAGATTTTTTAAAATTTTTTGTTCCTTTATAAAGGTGGGGAGAGGACAGAATTTAGTAAAGTTCAAAAGTAAGGGATCAAATAAGACCCAAATAAGACCTTAAATTAGGTCTTACTCTCTTTCTCCCCATTTTATATTAAAATAACTATACATTAGAAGAAATAAAGTATACTTGGGTAGTTTCTATTATTGCATTCCCCTGAATACTTCATATTTCACCGTAGCACTGCAACCTAAGAGTTGAAAATGCTATTTATGGTGTAAGAAGTCATCCAGTATCCTGTTAAAAACATAAACCTGTGAAAATTGGGACATCTCAGCTATTTGGAAGTTTGCAACATGTGCAAATATTACTCTAGCTCTCTCTGCTTGCCTGTGGGCAATTTGTTGAAGTTGCACGTAGTTGATTGTCTAGTTTGTTCAAGTGCATTGTCTCTCTGTGGGGATGCAGAACTGCTAGCACTAGATTTATAATATGAATGCTCGCAAAAATATTGTAAACACATATTTTCCACTGCATTTACCCACCACTTAGGGGGAAGAAGTGGAATCCTGAGGTGAAGTAATTCTAAAAATCTTTTGCAAATAATTTTTAATGTTAATTTAAACTTTATTGGACTGCTGTGCCTGTCCACAGTCTGAATGGCTACCAAAGTGTATAAAGGTCATGAAAACAGAATTCAATCACCGGTGTATCTCTGTCTTATGCTCTTACCTAAGGATACATTCCTTCCTCATTTGCCCATTGTTAAAACAAAATTCCAGGCTGAATGTAACTCTGGTTTTCACTGATACTGCCTTCTAACAGTAAATGGCAAGTGACTGTTGGCTAGTTCACAACTGCAGTCCCACACACTTCATTAATATTCATTAAAAGAGCAAGATTATTCATGGGAAGTAAGCACGGAAAAGAGATAAACTTAATATAAAAATCAAAATACGCAGGTGAAATGTCAGTGCCATCACCAACACAACTTCCATGGAAACTTTGTTTCTGTATTTTTAAAATATTCACCATTGTTTCTTTTTCAGTTAAAATAGTTCTGTTTTCTAAAGGCGCAATTTTTAGGAGATATAAAGCATTTGGCTGGGAGACCATCTGGGGCTGAGGGAGGAGAACTGAAGGTTATATATAGTGAACTTTTAGACTACTTTTCCACTAGGAATAATTCCCAGTGAAGTAAAGACATTTAAATGGGGTATGGGTTTTTCATTTGCTTTTTTTTTAATTCTCTTGGTGGTTCTCTCTTAGAAGGTTCCATTTAACTGATCTGTTTGATTTCATGTAAAGAGTAGCAAAAATGTCAAAAAAAGAATGTCACCATGTGTATCTCCAGAAAGGACAAAGTAGAAAAGTGAAGAGGTATTGTGTCTTTAAAGAAATAGATTGTATGCTGTTTTTCTGGTGTATCCTTCTAAATTTGTTACATCTCTAGCTTTGGATTCTCCCAAGCGACAGTAGAATTTCTCTTTTGCTCTGTAACCCCTCACAAGACTATAGATGTGTGGGTCAGAGATATTTGTTTTCCGATTTATGACTGACGGCTCATGTTAACTGGTTCTTCAAATGCCCTTGTTTAAACACTCGGTAGAAGAACAAGAGTCTTTATTAGGTAAACATTATTTACGAAAAGGTGTAACAATTTTGTTGTGTTGTGGAGCTTTTTGTTGTTCTCATCCTGCTGCTCTTTTATGCCTACCTGAAATCATGATAAATACAGCAGTTACTATTAGTATTGCAGCAGGTAGTGTGGCTGCTACCTCAACAGCTAAAAATGTACCAGTCTCTGAAGGGTTTAAAAGCTGTGCTGAAATGCAATTAATGCTGCAGAGCTCTGTTTTATTTTTATCATCACAGATTAAAATCGGGGAAAAATGCTAGTAGGAAAAAGAACTTCAAATATTTTGGAGGAGGAGGGCTCAGCTGTCCTGTGGCATTGACCCCGTTTTGATTACAGCTGGCCAGCAGACGCCAGGAAAGCTGAGAGGTCCATCAGCTCTGCTCTGTAGCATTGAGGCTGACTGGACTTTATAGCATTTAATTCCCCTTACTCCTAAAAAGAAAAAAATCACTGAATTGGAGTTATGGTTATAGCCTTAGCTGTATGTTCAATTTGTTCAGGCCTAGAAAGTTGGTTGAATAGGACTTTATATTAATTGTTTAGGTCTTGGGAATGTGGGGCGTTTCAGAAACAACTCAGTTTAGTGTAAACCCAGCTCTTTCTTCCCTCCCACTTGTAAGCTTTGAGAGCATAAACCATGATTTTATTCTGTTTTATGAGCAAAAAGGGTGTTAATCCATGGCTTATGCCGCTCATCTCTACCCTAGTACACCCCAGCAGAGAAGGGTAAGTTGTTCCTTGATAATAAACAGATTATCTGACAAGATTTGGGTGGGGGTGGGGTCTTAGTGTTTGTTGCTTTTTCCTTCAAGCCGCTCTTAAGAAACATACAGCATCAAAGACAAGCTTTTTCTAACTAATCCTTCCCATGATTTGATATTCCCATGATATTTGAAATTGAACTGTTTGAAGTGTTCCTGCAGTGGTATTTTATAAAAAAACCAGTGAGGGCATGTTTTGAAGCCAGCTTTCTTTTTTCTTATCTGTATTAATCTTTGTACATTCACCACCTTGTGATATGTGATACACTAATATGTAGCTAATTCTAAATGAATCTTCATATCTCTTTCTAGTAGTATAAACAAGGCAATTCAATTTTGGTTTTGTCGGTCTCTTACCTAACCTCAACTATTTGTTCTACTGTTTTGAAGTCCTTATTTTCCTCTGTGACATTCAAGAACAAAAGATAGGTCTTCCCATGCTTCACTGCACAGCTCTTAGGTTTATCTTCATATTTTTGATGGACAGTTACTATATTTTATTGATCCTTACTTCATGGTTGTCATTAAGCATATCTGGAACTAGAATACTTTGTCCTCTAAAATAGAAAGCTTAATTTTAGAAGTAATTTTTCGAGTCCATTTACAGAAGTGGAGTTTCTTAATACAAGTGTGTTCTTTATATTTTAAGTGAAAATTAAACCAGTGGATGTTACACTATTGTTTTTCTTCAGAAGAGAAACAGGCTGTCACTAGAGAGTAGTTTAATAGTATTTTTCTGGCTGACTATGATTGCAAGAAAAATTGATATCCAGCAAATCTTGCAGTGGTGTTAACTTAAATTTTGGTTCTGATCACAACATCTAAACACTGGCATTATTATGAATTTTCACACTCAGAAGAGCTAATCATGCTACCCTCTGTAGCTGGGCATATACTGTGCACTGACTGTGAATGACTGTGCCAAAGTGTAATTAGAACACCGACTGAGCAGCAGAACTGCAGGTATTTCTCTTTCAAGTGGGGAAGGGATTCCATTTCTTTCAGGTAATTTTCCTGCAAACCACAGAATTTAAATGGTTTGCTTAATTTGTTACTATATCACCACTGCTTTGTTTTAGAAGAGCTTAGGAACAATCTTTTAAATTACTTGAGTGCAAAATCCATCTCTTTTACATTTCTATATATTCACCTTTGCTTATTGCTGGGGCTTTTTGTTTGTTCAGAGTATTTGCAAGACATCATATAAGTATTTCTTTCTTCCTTTTCAAAATCTGAGCCTTAATGTAATTGATTTGCAATTGCAATCCGTAAACCTAAGCCATTGCCATGGTTTAAGCTGAAGGCTGTGACACTGTAGGTTGTTCCCTCTTCATAAATCTCCTTCCTTTGCACTGGTCTTCTGGAACAAGAGAAAGTAATGCAATATATCTTATTTTGTGTCAATCACCACCATTCCATTTTTGCAATAAATTGTCTTTGTTAACCTTAGGTTCATTTCCTTCTCTTCCTGCCTTGTCTTTTCTAATGTTCTGTTGCTGTGAGCGGCACTAACGGCGAGGAATGGCATGACAAGTTCAGGAGGAAAGCAGTAGTTCGTGTTCTCAATTAATTAAATCATCATTTTTATAACATGGATCGCAAAGAGTGTGTTGAATGGCATAAGACAATTGGGTGCTCAGCCATTCACCCCTTGAGGGGATTGGTCAAGCTCTAAGACATTTATTCCAAAATATCAGAAGGCCAGAACCATAACAATCTTGCATAACAAACCCAGGTGCAAGATAAGGAGTTAGTTTACAAAAACTCATAGCAGTGTTTTCATAGCTTCTGTGAGAACTGCAAAGTTCTCACAGAACGCTGCAGAAAGCTGAAAGATTTCTCTACCAAAGCTTTTCAGCATCCACAATGTTCATTCTCAAGTGTAACTAAAAAAATAAATGAAACAAATGGAAGTAAAGATGGAGGGAGATACTATAACTATGTGATGATTCCTGATGCAGTTTTCATCAAGCTGATATTAATTATTCATGCCAAATCATGTGGTGCATAGTTGGCTTCATCCTCACTATTAATAAAGTTCTCTTTGTTTTGCAAGTCATTCTGAACAATTGGCAATACTTATTTTTTTGAAATTGAAATTAAGAAAAATCAATATTCTAATGTGCTTCTCTGCAGATAATTAGTTCCTGTGAAACAAAGTCACTAGGTACAAGTTGTTTGGTTTTTTTAAATGGAGTTAAAGGCAAAATTAATATTCATCTCTATTAAACTCTCAAATGAACAAACTGCTATAGAACTGCTATTCTTCTAAAATGGAAATAAGTATACGTCTATTTTTATGAGTGGTTAGTAGTCATTTTAATACTAAAAGGCACTCTAATTTAGTAGGGAAACTCACTCTAACATTGTTAAAACAACACTATGAGTTTGTCATATGTAACAAACATTTCCTCACACAGTTCTCAATAGCGTGGGTATTTCTATTCTCTATCATGACAGAGGTTTAAAAAAACACATTAGGATTGAGCCTTCACCTCCCTCTGAAATGACAAAGCCAAACAATTAATGCAAAGTCTAGCAAACTGACTGTCTCTGTGCTGGTGCAGATGCTAAAGAGAATCCCACCAACAATTTTTTTTCATAGATGCATAGAAATAGTAACAAGGGTTTTGTCCAAGATTTTTCTGGATGCCTTTACTATCAATTATAGAAATAAATACACAATAACCCCCTTCTCATTATCAAATAATTTTCCCTATATATTTTCTTTTTACAAAACATGTCTTCCATGACAAATGGTGTAAATATATGTACTTTGATGAATGCTGTGGAAGAGTGCAGACTGTTGTTTTGGATATGGCGAGGTTTGTAAAGAGTTGTATCAGCACTCTTAACTGGCCAAGAGTATTCCAAGGAGAGGGAAGAGTTTATTCCTCACCACCAGTGTTTAGTTATTTACCTGTCTCGAGGAATGGCAGCTAAAAGTGGAAACATCAGGGGACAGTGATAGAAGGGTCTGCCTTTCTAAGCTGCTGGATGTCGGTGGTAGTGAAGTTACTGGGGAAGTATCCTGCAATTTTCTTTGGGAGTAGAATTTATCTGGTTTTAAAACTTTGGAGTAAAGGCATGAAACTAGTGGGTGTTTTTGGGGGCAATGACTGTGATAGAACAGTTAAGAGAGCTCTACCTCCTGTGCACTCTGATGGGGAGTGCCCAACACGGGAGATGCTGTGGGGGCAGCTGAGGCTGCAGCTGCCTGGAGACTAAAAGGTTCTTTAATCCAGACAAGTCTGGTCTAAGGCCTTGGACTATGCCTAGCCCTGTATGTGCTCTTCATCATAGCCTTCTCATTTGTCTGCCTGTCTTTTAATTTTCTCTGTATCTGCTGTATTTCCCCTGCTCCCGCCAAGCTTTATTGCTTACATTGGTCAGTCAGTACATCAAATATTAAAGGTACAGCTTGAGATAAATAAAATCACTCACGCTGTTTATGTTGGCTCGGCATCAATAGCTAGCTAAAGAATACTTTTCTGAGAACTGTGTTGCCATCGGTTGATGAAGCTGCTGTGTGCAGCAGGGTGTTGCTGTGTTAGATTGCTTTATGTGAGGTGGAGGCTGTATGATTTGGGAGCCAGAAAAAATCACACCAGTTTCAACTCCAGCTAAAACAAGAAAAATCTCTTTTTTGGAGAAATAGAAAGGGACAAGATCAGAAAGAAAAAACAGAAAAACTAAAAGAGTTGGTGCCCAGATATTACAAGTAGTTTAAACACCAAGTTAATATTATGGAAATTGTGCTAACTCTCACATCATCTGATGAGATGATTTAGGTTTATTCAGACAACAATGAACAAATTGAAAAATTAAGACGACAAATTAAAATGGGTTGGTTTTTCTTTAATGAAAGAAGTATGCTTAGATCAAAGTAAAAACTCAGAAGGAAAGTTAAAAGGTTAGCCATACATTAATAATTCAATGTTCCTTGAGTTTACTTTCATCACAGTATTTTTAAAAAGAGCTTTAGTCTGTATCTTCATGTTCATCACTGAATCCATGTGGAGACTTTAAGTTGTGATACAGGTTGGCAAATAGGCAAAATATAGCATTTTGGTCAGTTTGGCCCTTCTGCTGCCTGCAGGAGGCAGTTTATGAAAAATTCCAGGGCTTCGGAAAGAGCTCCAGGACTTCCAGGGGACACTGCTAGTCAGAGAAGGTGAAGCTGAGGGGATTAGCTGAGTAAAATACTGATATTCTGCCTAGAAGCGATCCCTGGAAAGGAGAATTAGGTGAAGGGGGCAACAGAAAAACTTAAGAGCAGAGAGCAGCCTCAGGACTAACTAGAACTCATCTTTTTTTCTAATTTATTTGTGGTATCATACTGGTGGTATGATGCATACAACAAAATAAATTAACAGTGTTTGAATGATAAGGTGTTGGTATTTTGGAAATCCAACTGTACCTGACTTCTTGGATTACTGGGGAAAGCTGCATATTTATGCATGACAGTGGCTGTGTGTGTGTATGTACACAGTGCATGATATAATGTATAGACCTTTAATATGTAAATATCAGGTAGCACTTTAAAATATGTTCGTAATGTGTTAAAATGTATCAGTAAAAATATGTTGCATTTTTCTCACTATAATTAATGGTTATTGCATATTAAGTGGTTGTATTTGTACTTTCACAAATTTAGTGCATAAACCAACAATTTTCCCACATGCAGATGGCTTTCTGAATTTCACGCCATGAGTTATCATTTACTGTTTCTGAGCTGTCAAAGTATGAAGTGAACACAAATTTTAGTTTGAAGGAGTTTGACCAACTGAAAAAGAATATACAGAAGAAATCTATGAAAACAATCAGAATCTGCTTCTGCGCTTGCATGCCCAAATGACAATTTTGGTTTATTAAAGGATTGTCCATGCGTTAGGCAGCTGGCTGTAGCAGTCCCTGCAGTATAAAAGATTAAGCTTACTGTGAACACATAGGCAAGACTGAAGTTGGGGGGTTTTCTGAATTTGTTGTTTTAATTTGGTTTGGTTTGTTTGTTGGGGTATTTTTTTTTTTTTCACAAGTTAGCATGGGTTTTTCAACAGTTGTTCCATTGGAAATCACATGACCATTTCCAACTCTAAAATTGAAATGGCAATAGTAAAGAGCCAGGCAGACAAGATTTACAAATATTTAGCCAGGGGAAAAACTTTCACAGCCAGCTTTGTGAGAATTCAACACAAATCTTTTGTTCTTTACAAACACAGTTTTAATTTTGGCCAGGATTATTTGTGTGCTTGCATTTTGTGTTCCAGTAAGAATGGCTTTCATCAGTTTTGGATGTTGTTAAGTGTTTCCTCTGGGTTTGTTTGAATGATCATCTTTTGAGATTTTTTTTTAGGCAAGGTAATTGATTAGACTGCTATGTTTTCAGCATGTATGTAGTACTTCTACAAATGCACTCACTGCAAACATGGAAGGCTGCAGGCTTGGAAGTAAAATTCTGAGAGAGAATAAAAATGCAAAAAGCAGAAATACTTAACCTTGAAGAATTATTAAGTGAGATGCCAGTCATATTTGTGGAGTACTAGCAGAGGGATCCTGACAATGATTTATGAACTTTCACGTAATTATGATTGCTGTGGATTCTTTTTTCCCTCTATTCAATGCAGCTCTTTTATTTCTTTCATCCCACCTAGGATTCCTCCTCTGAACATGGCTTGGTGAGTCATTGCATATTGGTTTCAATAAGAAAAATCGCTTGCTAAAGAAGAAAGTAAAATAATTTGAAAAAAGACACCCAAAGTATTTGAAAACTAAATCCTTTTAATCAAAATTGTTTCCGCTTTTGCAATAAGAAGGAACAAGAGTAGCTTGGAAAGAAATGCTCTCCTTATGTTTGTGTTTGAAGACCATAATAATCAATATTAATTTTGGACCATACTTTTGATGATCAGAAATGATCAACAAGATGACTGACTTCTTAATTGTCTGGCTTTAGCATAAGGTATTGCAGATCCCAAGGCTTGTATTAGTTTCTTTTCTCCCTTTTCACTAGGGTAGATATTTTTGTGCTGGTTTTATGTGGATATTTTGCTTTGAATTGTGACATAATTTAATGTTAAGAGTAGGCCAAAGAAAAGTCCATAAGCAACTTTATTTGCTAGTAGAGATATAGCCTTCATGTTTTCCCCTTCTTATCCGGTGGCACAACACAAGGTCTCAGTTGCCCTTCCTGGTTATTTAACATTCTTTTATACCACTATCCCAGGCCTCCCAACAGGGATAACTTACTTGGAGCCACTTAATTCTTATCATCTTGGCAGTGTACAGCATTTCAATATGCAGGCCCCTCCTTCAGCAGCTCTGCTTGTCAAACAGCAGGCGTGCAGCACATGCACTTCCTGCTGCTCCCGAGAGCTCCTACTTTGCAGTGGTCTGTGCAAGCATCCCCAGCTCTGCCTCACCGATCACTGCTGTGACACAGAACTGAGACAGGCAGGTTTTCTTACTTCTCCCTGGTTTTATGCTATGGTCAATTTCTAGTGGCTTTTAATCTTTTTCTTAGCTCCTGTAAATTTATTTTGTCCTAAATATAATAGAATAGGTAATTCATAATCTATTCAAGTCCATGTACTAAATCCTAGAAGGAAATCTTTTAAGGACTCTATAAATAATTCAGAGGATATTGTTGGGTTTTTTTTTTTAATGTGTAATGTACTTTTCCATTTAATACCTAGCCCATTTTAATACTTTCCAGTTACTCGGTGTTTGAGGGCTCCAACATTTATTTCTTTTTCAGCTTTGGCTGAAATTTTGCCAAAGGGTTGCAATCTTTTGCAGCAAATACTGTGCAGAGTCATTACAGAAGTGTTTCAATGTGCTTGAATGTGCAATATATACAAAGTCCTGGTGGGATTTGTAAATTATTGCCATAAAACAAGTGTGAGATGCAGGAAAAGTGGTGGAAAAAGAGAAGTTAAAATCAGGGTAATTGGAAGAAAAGGATGCTGTGTAATCTTCATACTACTTTCTGCCATATCCCCTGTATTTATAAGGTCTCCAAATGCCTTGCAGCTCCCATGAGGGAGTGTTTGTGCGTTGTGTGTGCAAGTATCTACCTTGCCACTACTGTCCATTACTGTTGGCATCCCTGTGAGGCAGACAAAATGTGTTTAACTAAGGTAGTGATCCTCAACCATTGCAGCCCAGGTATGCCAGGTGGTATGTGCCAGATGGCATTGCCCTGATGAGGGGAGTCTTCCAAATACCCAGCTCTGAAAGATGGAGGAAACATCAGTGACAGTGTTAGAATGATAAAGTGCCCCTGAGCAAGTAGTCCCAATATTGTTTGTTTAGGTAGGTCTTGGTTTGAATCTTACCAGAGAATTTGTAAAAGCCAATTCATTTTCCTCATATTTCTTACAGAAGTGAAATCTCCTGTATGGTATGAAAAAGGCCATACAGCTTCAAGCATATAACTAGCCTTACTGCCTTCAGAACATTAAAATTCCACACAGGTTCAATTACCTCAGTGATTTAGGACTTTTGATTGTTTAACCACCAGGGAAACATTTCCAACACTTATGTATCTTTGCTAGGCTGTGTGGAGTGATAGCGCGGATGAACACGAGAAAGTACAGTTCACAAAAAGGACTGATAGATCATTAGACTCTTTACAAAGCAATAATTGCTTTAAGTGGTAAGCCCAAAAGCTTAATTGTCCTTGGATGTTCTGATCAATATTGCCAAAACCAACTGTTTCTTCAAGTAGCTTGAGTATAATGCCACAGCTGAGGTTGTTAGTGCAAAATTGAAACAAATATTATTCCGCAAAAAAAGAAGAGAAAGATGGAAAAATAGAGAATTCTTGAAAATAATTTTTTCCTTAAATTTAGGGAAAAATACAGTTAATTCCCATTGCAACCAAATTCTTATAAGCTTTAAAAAATCGGTAAGCAACAGTAAAGATGATAGACTGAGTGGATAGATATTTAATGAATTTTTTGAAGGGAAGGGGGAAAGTGAGTTGAAGAGATGTGGTTTGTATCCAAAGAAACTTTACTACTGTATTCTGGGGGATTTGATGCCATGTCTTTTTATTTTATGTCATTGAGTAGCTTTGGTGCAGAGGTGAACTCTTCATCTGAGCAGTCTCTTTGGTGCTTGCTGAGCTGTTGCTGAGCTTTCAACATCTGGCATTCTCAGCATGGACCCTGGTAGAACAAGACCATAGCTGTGTAAATTCCTCCAGGATTTGTTAGTGTGACCTGTTTATCCATCATTTTCTTCCTGCCATTTCATTTGGAAGTGACTTGTTTTTAAGTTCCAATTTAATTATTTTATAATGTTAGCACTAAATGCATGCTCAGTCAACCCTAAAAGCATAACATAATGCTAACCATTAAAAATTAAACTGCTTTTCTGTTTTAGCTTTTCTAATTCCTGCAGACACTAGAAGTTTCAAAATACATTAATTATGCTTATGCTAATTGCAGCAGAGTTGCACATTTTTATGATGTTGCTTGAGTTCTCTCAATATCGAAGCTCCCTCACTTACGCTTTCCCAGATAATTTGGATTAGAATATCAGCATCTCTTCTGTTTTCCTTTTTCTTCGTTAAGATTGGTCAGAAATTATTTGGTTATGCTAGAGAGTGATTTTGGTCATTATTAATTGACCCCAAAACATTTTCCCACAAGAAAATTGACAGTCTTTTTGCAATGTGAATAAGGTGATATTATCTTCACGAATTCACCTTTCATTTTTATTCTTGTGGAGTTCACTGTACACCTTTAGAGATATCTCTAATGCAATTGTTAGTATAGTGAACTAGATTGCAGTGAGAAGAGGTCAATTCAACATCTGTCTTTCCTATTTTGCCTACACAGTAATGCACACCATTCTGCTACTTAAGCAATCTCTGGAGTATGATATAAACTTAGATTTAATGACTTGGAACCTGCTGTTTCAACTGATACTCTGACAAGCTCCTAGCCTGATGTAGCTTATGCAAGACTGGTTGCTTTTTATTTCAGACTATATAATATCACCAAAACATTTTTAATCACAAACTTCAAGGTAAAACTAGTGGATACAGCAATTTCTTGAATTAGAGTTCAAACCCACCAGAGTTTAACCTGTCCCACTAAAGTGTGCCTCGGTGTTTTATTAATTTCTGCTTTCAGCTTGTCTTAGGCTTCACTAGTTTTCTGGGAGGCATTTCTCTTCCTATGACACTTATTAATGCTTTATGATAACAAATGTGTGACATGGATCAGGAAAAGCAATTGATTTTGTAACTGAAGTCATTAAGCATGTCCTATGCTCCAGTGAGTTACAAGGAGCAGACAGTGAGAAGTTGCCGTGAATGTCAGTACATCAGAGTTGGATCTTGGTTGCCTAACTAATCACAGATGTGTCCATGTGAGCTATAGGAAATTATTCTTTTACTGAGATCAGAGTGTTATGGCTTCTTCTCTCAGTGCAGGGTGTCCTTGAGTAAGGCTGTGCTTTGTTAGTGCAGTTCAGCTAAATTCTGCAATAGCACAGGGTAAACTACTTTTAGTTTATGTGATTTAAAAAAAAAAAATCATTTTCACTTTTCAGCAAAAGCAGGGCATAGGCTATGCATAGGATTCTTAAACATTCTAAGCTTTACTTTGTTCCATCCATTCTGGAACATATTTAAATCAGCGAAAAGTCCTGCTTTAAAAGAGATTTTCCAATCTTTTTAGTAGAGATGATTCTGGGTTTGGGGCTACAGTCATTGATTGTTAAAGTAGCAGTTAAAATGAATACATTAAATAAACATGGTTAAAGCATTGTGTCTGGCTTTACACATTCAACTAATTAGTATGTCAATTAAAAATTGATTGATTTGTTTTTTAATTGCAGGGCACTTAGCATATTTGTCTTTTCCTAGTAATTTACTAGTCAGGTACCTTCTCTTTGACTATTGTTCGTTCAATAAATTTCAATACAAGTGGATTACTTTAGAAATACAAAGCCATGTTCCCCCTCACAGCACTTTTCTGTGGAAACTGAATGTTGGCTTCCGTTCTGGAAGGCCTGTGACTGCCAAAACCATTCATGGATTTGGATTTCTCTCCTGACCAAACTAAGACTGCCTGGAAAATGGGGCAGCATCTGTAGGTGCCTTGCACAGCCTGTCTTTGGAAACTTGAGTTAAAATTAGTCTCTCCATGCCTGATGTTCTTTGACAAAACCAGGAGGCCAGAAATTACAAGCACATGAGTTATAGTATGTTTTCTTTTTAAATTATAAAACTCAAGGCCAGATTAATTCTGTTTTCCTTGTCCTTGTTGTTTGAGGGAATTTTTTGGTCATTCATACTCTGAGAAAGAAGACCAAACATTCTGATTTACAATAGTGTGGGTTGCAGTTCTATAATTAATGTAAAAAGGTAACCTTGTTTTGTAGGCTCAGGGAATATGGGATTATAATACAATCATTTATGTTTGTGTGTCTGATCAAATCTTTCTTTTAGTCTACTTGAACCTGGTAAGAAGCTGATGTGAGATTTTTAATGTTATTTATTATAAAAAATAGTTGAAAATTGAAATATAATTGGAGTTTCATTGCTGCTTGTAATCTGTTCAGGAACCTGTAACAAGAGTTTTATCACTTATTGATGGCTCTGGTCTAGCTGACCTCACACAGAATACTACTGTGATTAGAATGAATAATGACAGTAGCAGAAAATATATTACTCTTTAACTGTAGTATATTGGAACTTACTGCAAGTGCCCAAATGTACAGTACCACAGTTTTATTTTTTCCTGAAGTTTTATGGAAGATCTGGCAGTACTAATGATGTATTATTCCAGTATGCTTGGAATCATAGGAAAAGGATTTTTTTCCCTTATGTTCTACAATGCTACATTAAAAAAACCCCTCCAACTTTCATGAATCTTTCAAAGGCTTGAAAAAAAAATGCATTTCAATAAGAAGTGATGTAACTGTTACATTGATGGTGCAAACAAGTGATGTCAGAGAAATATCCTCCCTTAAGTCACTGTTAAATGTCCTGTGCAGGTTGTATTCTCTCCCTTAACCTGTAAGCTCAAGATAAGTCGTATCTGTTTCAGTAAATATGCCCCTTTTTATTGTATTTTACTTTCCAGATAGGTTTCAGCAAGGTTGATGTTGAGGAAATACTGCTACCAGGTATTAAGGCAAGTTAAGCGTTTATTTTTGGTTCAAAAAAAAGATCTGGTTGCCATTTTGGTCAATTTAATCTTTAAATTACCCTAGATCCAGAGAATCTATTGATTTTTTTTTTCATTATTCACACTTGAGAGATTCAGCACTTATTGCAGTGAATTTTGAAATGCAATCCCAAAGGACTAAAAATTTGCAAGTTTTGCCTCTAATTTTGACTGTAACCATAAAAAATGCAAGACAGTGTAAAACCTGGGCATTGCAAAATCGTAAACAATTTCTGTTTCTTGTGTCCTAAGACTGTAATTGTATCCTAGCAGCCCTTGTATGACCTTTCCCAAAATGCCAGCCATTTGTTTTTTTGGAAAGGAGTGAACAGCCATGGTAAGCCTCCAGACACAGTGATTTTGCAGTCCAACTGAGCCCTGCTCTGCAAATACCTGTCACTGCTTCCCAGTGCAGGGATTTACAGTACTGCACCACCTCCACCACCAAATCCTGTCCCAAGACTTTCTGACCATACTCACACACCTTGAATTACTCTTACAGTCTCGCTTTCTGGAGCTGTTCTCTGATAACCCAGCTTCCAAATAACAAGCTCTGTGGGAGACTTATTATTGCACTTTGCTCCTTCTGGTGATCCAAACAATAAAATTACCTTCCAAATTAGACAGTTATAGAATCATCCTACAAATCTCCTTGGGCTACATATTACCCCAAACATGCTGATGCATTTTTAAAATATACTCTGGTGTTTTTCCAATTTTTGGTTTTCCACTGATCTGGAAATTTTATGCATATGTTCCTATTTCTTGTAGTTTTTCTTTGACACAAAAAGCATTGACATTTGCAGACTGTTTATCATGAAAATGCATTATGAATATTGTCCTTGATGTCCTTTCTGGCTGATCCAACCTTGTTTCTTCTGCACATTGTCTTATTTTCTTGCAGCTGTGAAACATACACTAGACCTTCTCATTCAGTGAAAAAGCCAGAGAATTGCATTTCCTTGTCAGGTTGCATTGCTTCAATTTGTGCAGCACATATAAACCAATTTCCCTTCATTCTTTTAACCCTTGCCAAGTCAAGTTCGCCATGATTTTTTTGATGCAGCTCATCTTCAGGAATTAATTCACTTCCTTTTCCATTGGCAAGGGAGAAGACTTTTGCAAGCACCACTGACTGTGCACAGGTGATGGTGTTGAATTTCTGCAGTGTCAGCAAGTGTTTTCTTCAGCCTTTGTAGGATCTGTAAGATTGCACAGTGGCTTTATATTTGCTGTGCCTTTATTAATTTCCATTGTATTACAGAAAACTCCATCATTTTCCTCACAGACAGTATGAGGGTGGTGTAGGACTGGGTAGCCTGATGGTATTTGAGGAAAGGTTTTTCAGAGAGGAAGGATTAGAGATTTTTGGACTTTACAATCAGAGCTACTTATGGATGGGCTGGAGCTTTTTATGGCTTTCATAGAATCATGGAATGATTTAGATTGGAAAAGTTCCTTAAGATCATGGATTCCAACCACTAACCTAATGCTACCAAATCCACCAAGACTTTGCAACACTTTTGCAGTATCTCTCCATTAGGACTGTGATTTGATCTTTACAGATGGCTCAGAGTATCTGGCTTATGCACACTGTGAATGTGGGAGACCACACTTGAATAGCTGAGCTCATATTAAGTAGAAGTAGATTTTCACTGGTTTGAGATAAATATTTTAATTTGGTGTAGAAGCTACACTCTGGTGGAGACCTAAAATGTCAAATTTATGCCTCAAATGAATTATTTAATCTGTACTGCTAGCATCTGAAAAGTTACAGTTTCAAGGGAAATAGGGAAAGTGTAAATAAGCAAGTAAACAAAATACTCAAAATACCTTTTTTAAAAAAAGAAATTATCACCCGAAATTGTTTTCCTTTCATTTTCCTACTCCCTACAGGGCTCTTCTGACTGCCACAAGTCAAGTTACTTCTGTTGTCTCTATATGTTGAAAGACAGAAAGGCTTTTGTTCTGCAAACAAGAATGACATGTTTTGCTTTTGTTTGTTTGCTTGCTTTTTTCACCTTCTGGTGCAAAAAGCTCTTTTTCCTTAACTCAGCAAGTAGAGGGCTGAGTGTCTCGAAGACTCTAGGGTTTTCAAATTAACAGGTGCATCTTTGCAAGAAATCCTTATGCATACAGGGCTATATTTAACATGATCCTGTCATCTAAATCAAGATTACACAAGGAAATTTAGAGAATTATTTAAGTATCTGTTAAACTTTTTCTAAGTCCTTTGCTCTTTGTGGTATTTTATGATGTTCTGATAAATATCAAATTAGGAGAACATTCACTCAACAGAGAAGAAAGTGATTCTCATGACTGAACAGATTAACAAAAATGTCATAAGATTGTTGATAGATACAGCAAACAATCATCAATGCCATTCTCTTTTCGAGGGACTAATTCTGATTAGCCATTGTTTGCAACTGCTGGGCCTCCCCCATATTGGTTATTTTATTCATGTGCTAAGAATAACCAGGAGTGCTCAGAGTGGGACTAAAATTCCAGTTTGCTCTGCAAAAATAATAGAACTGAGGATTGAAAATTACAATTGGGATAATTGGAAAATTTCAGTAGGACTAAGGAAAACATTTTAACTTAAGCATGTATTATTAAAATGTTCCTCTGATTGTGGTCAGATTTAATTGCAGGATTATGTGTGTTGAAAATCAAGGGTCTGGAAATCATATAATTATTTAAAATACAACTCTTGGCCAAAATAGCTTTCAGTTACATGATATTATTTACTGTACATTCTGGAATATTGGAATGAACACAGACAAAGGAACAGGGAAAAGCAGCTATACTGCCTTCTTATCTGAAATATACACATTACTGTGTAATTAAATTAATCGTTATCAACCCTATAGAGTTTACTTACCATCACAATTTTTAGTATCCCGCTCCTTTTTTACCCATTAAGTTCTTTTTTTTGAGATCAAGTGGCTAATGATGATTAATGACAATCACACTGCCAATTTTTAGATGCCTAGCTGAATCTGAAGTGTTGGTTCCCTCAGAATCAGAGGGCAGTGCTGAATATGCAAGTAAAAATTCAAGTTCAGTTGTCCTGGTAGAGAGAAGAATGATTTCTTCAGTGGCATATCAATATATCCCCTGTATTGCTCTTTACTCAATTCCTTTCCATTTTTGCGTTCCAGCCACAGATTTTCCAAGGTGCTTTATTTAGGCATCTGTGATGAATCCCAGATAACTATCTGGAATATCTTATAATGCTATAGGTTTTTCTGAGGAAGACAATAAATAACTTTATTTTTTAACAGCTGTTTGTTGCAAGCATTACTTAATCTTTGTGAAAAAGGTGACTTTCTTTTTGGCTATACATTCCAGGCCAAATTATACTAGAGGCTGTTTCTACTACTAAGAGCATATTTACTAATATTTTGATTGAGGACATTCAAATTAAATGCTCTTTTCTTTATTACACTATTTTAACTGAATGTTATTAAATTTATACAAAGTCACATGTCTCTTTGAATTGTGGAAATCCCTTGATTTCACCATCAAGGTGTCACATATCCTATTTACGGCACTGTCATGGTAAAAATATTCTGGGGTTTTTAATTTGCTCATTTAATATACATTAATCATCCCACCTAACGAGCATCATTTCTTTCACACAAGAGATTCATTAAAACTTAAAAATTAATTGCCCATGATCCAGAATGATATTGTGTCTCTGTTGTCATGATGAACACTGTGGTTTTCAAACCATATTTTCTTTTTCAGCCTTTGTAACATCAGCTGCTATTGATTAAAACAGGCTGGTGCTGCCAACTATCCTACAGTGAGTGCAACAGCAGAGGATTATCAGGAAAATCATTAGGCCCCAGTAATCAAACACACAAGCGTACAAATTTACACCACTGGCTCCTAAAACACAGTTAATTTGTTCATGTTTTCCTAAGAGCAATTAACAGCAGGCAGGAGTTTTAATGAAATAAGCTGGTGATTCCCACAGGGACTATTTGTAATGAGCATTACTGAGCAGCAGCAGCTTCGAAGTGTTTACGTTAAGATATGATTAATAACAAAGCTGTTAAGCTACACGTTAGGTAAAATGAAGACCCAAATCAAGGGATATATCTACTTTAGTAATTGTATCCATTGGCATATTCCCTGCCTAAATATATTTTTGGAGAGGAGAGAGGTGGAATTTACCTCTCTTAAATTTTTTTCATGCAAAATCAACAGAATTCAAGTCACTTCTTGCACAAATGTAGTTTTCAATAATGTAATAGTTTATTAAAGTGGGATTGTATTGAAACATTTAGAAATTTCCATTAGTGTCTGCTTGTGAGTTACTTGGAGCTGTATAAATGAGCTGCTAAAGGAATTAATTAACTTTCTGTTAGGCTTAAACAGGATGTTAAACATGCCAGTGGAAATCAATTTTGGGAGTTCCTTATAAAAAACTGCCAAAAGTTTAATAACCAGATTCTAAATTTCTGCATGACTGAATATCAAATCAAACATGTTTTTTTAAAAAAAAGCCCCCAAAAACCTGAAACCAAATAATAAATTTAACTGATGATCATAGTTTTATGAAATACAAAATAACAGATTTTAGTTTTGCTGTGTGCTACCCTTTATTCCAGGTGTCTTTGAGGTAAACAAAACCCTTGAGATGACAGCCTGGGATTTTTCCCTGTTTAGAGTTAAAAGAGTTTTATGTGATCTAAAGCGTTATTTTATACAAGCAGGAACAACTGCACTGGCAGCTGTTCTAAAAGGGGGATTAAAAAATCTTCAGGAGCTCTTTAGGTGGAATAATTATCCAAAACATGAGAAACATTTTTGAGAAACTTATGCTAGAAAGTGAGATTTTTAGAAGCACCTAAGTTATTTAGAAGTAAACCCATCACTTGAAATCAAGGAAATTCATGCTTCTAAGGAATGTAAGTACTTACAGAAATCTATAGCATGATGAAATAAATCCCTGGATTTTTCAAAATGTCATATCATTTGTCTACAAGGCTCTTGGATGTTCTATGAATTGTAGTGTGATATAATTTCATACTTACTGGTATCATTGAACTCAAACTGGTGTTTGACTTGGCTTGCTTTAAAATGCTGTTGCAATTAAAATTCTTTGTTGTGTTGCAGTAACCTCTGTGAATGTCAGCCTTTTGAGTGAGGGGCCTTGATGCTTTAGCACAGTCCTTGCCTTGTTCACAGCATGGGGCCTTTAATCTGATTCACTGTGGCAAGTTTGGAAATCAGAAACAGTTGTGCTTATAGCTCCTGACGGAGTAAACTAAATCTGCTGTTTTGATTGCACTTGTCTTACTGCAGTCCTTTAAAAGTGTGACACATTAAGTAAAAAATGTACTGCCTTCGTTATGAACGCCCTCTCCCAAATCAACATAATCAAAGAGTAATCAACGTTTACATGCGGTGTCTTTCCAAATCAAAATTAATTCTCTTATTTTGGATTCACAGCTTTTTCTTTATGTAATGCTTAAGCATCACGTTTACGTGAAGAAAAACAGTTTAATGTAATTTAGAGTTGTTTCTGTTGAATTCATTAGGCATTCACTTGTGTTTAGGACAGGAGTTCTACCAGGGGCTGTTATTCCATGAGGAGACCAAGTAAGGCAGTGCAGATAGGAAGTGGAAGTGAAGAAGCATCTCTAGTCGGTGCTGAGTTACACCAAGGAAGGAATTTGGCCAGGATGAAAAGCTATGTTGTATTAATGTAGACACACTACTGTGTGTACTAATGCATAAATAATCCAGTGGATCACTTGCCACTGATTTCTATTGAGATGAACTTAACAGTTACTGTGGTGGTACTTTTTTTCACTGAAGTTGCCAATGACTGTGGTTTTTGTTCTCCTTCAGACACTTAGGGGAAAAAAAAAAATCTAAATTTATAAAAAGTCATGAGATCATTCATGTTTATAAAACTTCATTGATCCTAATACTGGGCATAAGATTTGGTGACTTGGTCTTTTCATAGAAAGAAGAACATAATATTTGTGTTGGTGGACAAGACCTTAATTTGAGGTTTTCTTGGGGGAAGATGGATGGTTTCCTCTACTAGGACAGGTTAGGTGAAGAAGGGGCCTGAAGTCATTAGAAGATTTAGTCAATTAATGCTTCAGATTTAGAAAGGTTTCAAATATCTTTTGAAATTACTCATATGAAGCTCTGCTTCATTAAAGATCCTGCATTTTCTTCTGATGGGGATAATTACACACAGCAGTGAAGTCCCTTCTCAAGCCTTTGGTAAGATAAATATTCCAGTTTCTTTGTAAGGCACTTTAAAAACAATATTCTTGTTGAGGCTACCTTCTTCTCTCTAATCTTCTCTCTTTTCTAGTGATTGTTTTGCTAAAGCAATTGTAAGGGAGATTTTGCTCCTTCCAAATAAATCCAGCTGAATAATTGCTGTTGCCTAGTCTCGAGTTAATCATTAATTCCAAAGCTATTACAATGCTGCTATAAAAGCGGCATTATGCATTTTTGTCATACAAGTCAATTATTGATGTAAACATTTGTACCTACAGATAAGATTACAAATTGGGAAAATATAGAGTGATTTTGCGAATAGAATAAAATATCCTAAATATGAAGGGAAACTGAATTTTTTTAAAATGCAGTGAATCCAAAAATGCATTCCATTTCAGTTTATGCCCTGGTGAATATAGCACCAAAGAATTCACCCTGCTTCTTTCTGGGTCTAATCCATAGGTTAGATCTGTAAGGAAAAAATGGAAAATTGGTTTCCCGTACAAACAAGTACAGCAGCGACTTTAGTAGAAGACCAAGTATTGTGAGATAAACACGCATCTGATGTGATGGACTCAAGGGCTCCTTTAAATCAGCTCTTGGCCGCAGAATTCCCGTTAGTATTACAGGACTCCATCTACATTCCCAAAGTGTTGGCGTGCCACAGGCAGCAAAACTTTCCTTCCAGCATCTTGCATGGATAGCACCATGCCAGGGAGTTTCAGAAAGCACAAGTCTCTGTCAGCTTAAGGACTATTCCAGCTGCAGAACGCAGTGGGTTTAGATACTTCGTGCCATAAAATTAAAACAAGCAAAAATTCCACAACACTTCCAGGTAGTTTGTTCTACATTAGAAAAAAAGGGCAATTCTGGAGACCCTGGGTTAAACTGTGGACAGTAACAATTCTAAATCTGGTAAATCTTTTAAAACAGCCATTATAATCAACCAATGCCAATGTAATTAAGCAAAAAGAGTCTGCAAATCATACATTAATTCTTCTTTTTAATTTTCAGCATCACTTCATCAAAAAAAACTCAACTACCTCTCTGCACATGTGTTGATATATTGTAAACTTGCTATTTATAAAATTTTGGAAAAGTACTTGCCTCTGATTACCCCATTTTCATTATATACATATTCAAATGTATAATTATAGCAATTCAGAAGCAGTGTGTATAGTGCAGTATTAAACACAAGACAGGTTTCAATTAGAAATACAGGCATTTGGGGGTTTCTATTTTTTATTTCTATTGCCTATTTTTAGGTATTTATACTTTATATTGAGGTATTCATTTCTAGATACCTTTTTATTGAATTGATATTTTATATTCAGTATTATTTTCCCCCAATTCTGTATATACACCAATCTTCTATGTCTGACTAGAGGAAATCCGTGTTTCCAATTGCCACCTTGCATTGCTTTTTTCGTGTTGCTCTGTCTGTTCATAAAGATTTATCTTTTTTTCTTCTTTTTTTTTTTTCCTGAAACCATATAGTCTTCTGTAATATTTATTATCTTACAGAGCAATCTTTATTCTCTGTAAGTCGTTCTTAAGGTACCTTTGATTTAGGTATTGATACTGTGACCAGTAATGTTCTGCAGTGTATTTGGCTTCTTCCTAATAGTTCACAAACACCTTATTCCTTAAATATCCCAGTGAATCATGGTTAAATACACAGGTTAAACTGCAAAATACTTCAACAGCACATACTTGCATTTTTGTTAGTTTGGTTTGTTTACATCCAAGTGGAAATGAAGAATTGCAGCTGTACTGGGTACACTCAAAAATTATAGCAGAACAAAACTCTCCTAATGGAATATATCTGCTTTTGAAATTTTGAGTTTCAGCCTGTTTATTGCCTCAATAAACATCATCATGTGCAGAGAGCTTTTCCTGCTGAACTCACGTGAGTTGACTCAAGGTTTGTTCCCCGTCTCTCTGGAGAGGACGGGCACTCAGGTTGCTGACAGAGGAACCCTGCAGATAGCTGGGGGGGGATTTCTGCATGGCTTCAGCTGCAGCTATGATCAGAATTTTAAAGTTCTCCTTGAAGATAGACTGGAGCAGTTTGAAAGGCAAACAATTCTGGTAACTTCTGTGGGAGGGGAGAGGTGGCAGGAGACCCAAACAACTCCCCACCCCCCTGAAACTCCCAGCAGCTGATGACTTGTCTAGAGGACAAAAGAAGAAGTATTACAGTCAAATTCTAGGTGTACAGTGAAGTAATTACTTGCAGGTCAGTGAAAAATCCTGTAAGGTGAGATTGTGCATTGTTAATTGTGTGTGTCTTCAGGGATAGTACTGTCACAGCAGAATGAAGAGCACAGCCTCAGCTATTCTTTCTGATGAGAAATTTAGATAACAGAAAAGTGGAGGGATTTGTAAAAATATCTGTAAATATCTGTGGTCAGCACTATGGGCAAATGACAGGGCCTGAGTCGGTAAGTGAGACTTCTGCATACACAAAATGTCGTTTGCTGGTCATCCCTTAGAAAATTTGAAATTCTTTTGAAATGGCTGCTTAAAATGCCTATTTAACTTTTTCTGTTTAATTTTTTTTTCTTTAAGTTTTACATTTTGTTTAATCCTGTCAAAGCCACTTAAAATTCTAATTTTATTATATTACCTCAATTTCATCAAAATATATGTTAATGAATAACACAATAATGTCCTGGTATGGATAATTCATGTTCTCTGACAGGCTTCACTTTATAATAACACCTCAGATTATCCATCATCCCAGATTATCAATCACAGTAGAAATGATTATGCATGAGAAAAGTTATTGCTAGCTAAACAAATTAGCTTTATCTAGTAAGTTACTAAATTACTAGAGTACTCTTATGCATGACTAGCCCTGAGTTTTGATTACTAACTTCAGTGTTGGTTAGAATCATTTCAAGATGAAGTTAACCACAATTTAAATAGGAAATCCTTAAATCTAGGTCCTAATGTAATTTTAGTTTAGCCGCTACTAATACAGTTGCATATCTGAGATTATGCAGTTTAATACTTGCTCCTTCTCACAGTCAGTTCTACTGTAGGAAATCCATGTTGTGATCTGAAAACCAGATACAACTCCGTGCATTCCTGCTCTTTTCATGCCAGAATGATTCACGAATGTACAGCTTTCATGAAGAGGAAAGATTTCTTTTTTTTCTCTTTGAAATCCAGTTCCCTTACAATCTACTTGACAATCAGGACTTCCCTTCCTTCTCTTACTGGGCAGTCTCCTGTCCAACCCACCCCAAGTGGGTTTGTTAGCTGCCTGCAGTTTTGATGACACAGAGGTGGTAGCTCTCCTCTGCCTTCCCTGGAGACATGCCAAAGATCTTCCCTGACTGCACAGAATGAGGATGAGCAGAACCTGCTAGAGCCACAGAGAATTTGGATAGGGAAATTTGGAGGAAAGAGACTGGAGAGGAAAGCACAGACGGTAGGAGGTAGGAGGTAATAGGAGGTTAATAGGTAAGGAGGGGATTAACTGAGTGGGTAAAGAAGATTGAAACTGGGTGGAAACAGAAGAGCAGCGACAGAAAAGCAAATCTACAAAGCAGTTTTTAATGATGAAATGGAAATGGGCCTATGCCTATCATAATAGTTTATTTTCCTGAACCTAGAATAGAACTGATGATTGTCAGATTTTTCCATGTCTGTTGTTGTTAGCAAATTGCTGGGAAGCCTAGTGATTGTCCTATGGAACTCTGGTTTTCTTCTATTTTAGTGAACGTATGAGATATCATAGCTGTAAAAAACTGCAGGAGACAACCGTGAGGGACTCAAAGATTTCAGCGCTACTTATTGTCTGGGTATATATTGTGCTGTCATCCCAGGCATTTTATAATCCTATAAACACCTCAGTTCCCAAGAAAGTGCTATTCTCCTTTAAAACAATATGTCAGTTTCTCATAAAGTGCCTGAACTTGTTATTCTGTGTAGTACGTTTTTTGTCACAGTGTTACCAAGTTTCCCTTTTGAGAGGAGGAAAACAAAATAAAACTTACTCAGGGAGATGGGAGCCATCTGCGCCTGTTCCAAAGAACACCAAGGGGATTTCACCACTTTTCAGTTTTTTTAATCAATGACAGATTGTGCTAAGTCAGGCACCCAGTAATTTAAGAAATGCCAGTTTCTGATTCATAGAGCCTTCTGAAAATTTACTGAATATCTGGTGGCCCATATTATTTTTGAAAACAAGTTTCCAAAGCAAACCATATGGATGTTTTAGCTGATCAGATACAAATCAAAAATAAACATTTGAGCAGCACATTTTAAAGGCAGTATACACCAATTACTATGGAAATAATTACTGCTAATTACTAGACCTGAACAGGAATGGAATTTTATTTTGGGAAAGAAAATAATATTTTCTGCAGCTTTCCAAAACTGAAAAAAAAAATCATTTTACAGAATGAAATAAACTCCACAATTGATCAGTCTTTCAGCTTGATATACTAAAAGAACTCTACTTTGTTTTTTACTTAAAAAAAAAAAATGTTATTCATATTTTAAAAGGTATTTATTTTCAGTATATTATTATTTTTCTATTTGGTATATTTATACTGAAAGTACCTTTTTTCCATGTTGAAGAAGTTAGCTTGCGTGACTTGGAGCTTTAGCACAAGGATTTTTCCATGCTTCTTCCCCAGTTCCTTTTTTGAAATGAAGCATTGCTGAAATTAATACATCCTATCCACTGTTTTCCTTTTGTCAAAACTCCCACAAACCCCTGGAATTTGCTGATGAGTTTGGCTTCTTTCAGTAGGAACCATATGCACAAGCAGTTCAAATTTTTAATAATACAGAGGACATACTCCAGAACTTCGCTCCAATAAAGGCATTGCAACTCTAGGTCTCCGTGCTAAAAGTGTTTACTGCTGGGGGAAGTGTCCTGCTGCTCATAGTCTTTATACTGTCCATCACTCCATAGTAACTGGGCTTCTACACATTTCTCCTCAGACAAGATGCATTTTCAGTATTTCAAAATGGGTTATTAAGCCGTCATCTTCCCATATATAATGCTACTTATCAGTGTATTCTAACAGCAAAGGCTAAGTCTGGTTGGCTCCAAAGTACTGTGGAAGATCCAAATATAACAGAAAAGCTGCATGAACATAAGCAAGTAAAAATACTTTGCTCTTAGGAAGTGCTTTTTATCTCTTGGCCCCAGAGTTTCTATCTAAGTGTATGCATCTCTGTCTTGCAGTTGGGTATTTTGGAGAATAAGAGGACAAAGCAATTGCTCAGCATCAAACAGCACAACCTAGAGAAACCTCCTGATTTTCTGACTTAAAGCTGAGGTAAAGTATGCTGTTTTCTGTCTGATTAAACTGATCATAATTAGGTTCATAAAAGGAATGAATGGTGAATAAAGGGTCCAGCTGATAAGATAGGAAGCCAAAATTTCGTACCAAATATGATGCAAATTGTGATGTTGTCATACCTTTTATTTTTTCCCATCTGTTCTCATTACTTATATCTGTCCTTCCCACATGTGGCTGTAATAAGAAAAGGAACAACTTTACCCCTCCTGGTAGAAGGATTACTGTTTCCGTGATATACATGAATGATTTGGTGTGAAAACATGTACTGGAATTACTGCAAGAAGGTATTTTCCTCTTAAGTTTTTTAGTCCTATATCATGGAGAAGTCAAGTTATTATACATTTAAATTAGATTATTTCCTGGAGTTAAAACACATTTCAGTTTTCCAGGTTAAATTTCTCCTAGGTGATAAACGTTAGTTGTTATCGCCACATTGTTCTAGCTCCTATAGCTGTCTTTTTTTCTACATGTTGAACCTTCCAGCATAAACCCAGAGCTCTTTTGATCTTCCTTTGCTAGGATCCCTTTGAGCAAGCTCTCTGTCCTCTCCACCTGTAAGACATACTTTTTTTCTGGTAACGCCAGCAGCCTTCCAATTCACTTGTTTCAGTCTGAGTTCAAATTGAACATGGATTACCATAATTGTGGTAGTACACTTAATCACTGCACTTATTCAAGATGCTGCAGCTGTGTTTGCTTTCCCTGAAGATTCCAATTGTTCTGTACAATTCCAGCAAGAAAACATCGTTTCAGACTTCACTAATTTTAACATTAGTCAGGGAACTTCTTATGGGAATTTTTGTCTACAGAAGTGTACAGTATTTGGAGTTTCTTAAGGCTGCTTTGAGATTCTTGCTTGTAGATGTATCTGAAAAAAATTGAGAGCCATGGCTGCATCTTAAACACATGCAGGGTTTGGTATGCAGTATTGAAGTTCATTTTTTCACTAGAAGATTCCTAAAAATTCTACTACCAGAGTACAAATTAGAAAACAAGCACTCATATTCTAAGTGAATGCTCAGATGGAAGCGAAAGCCAAGTGAAATCCTCTCCTTTTCATCATGACCTTTCAGAAATATTCTGTAAGTTCAGACCCTAAGGTCCACCTGTAGAAATTAATTTTGCAGTGAGGTGGCATAATTATAATTAAGGGCAGAAATGACTCTGCAATTTGTAATCCAATTCAGGTCCTCAGTGGGTATAAATTATCAGACATTACCAACTTCAGTGGAGGTGTTCTTATTTATTCTTGGTACCTGACACACAGTTCATAAGCCTGCCAATACTTGTTGAGGGAAGAGAAAACTTGGCTCACTTTCTCCTGGGCTCTTAAGGCTAGTGAAATTTAAAAATGTATTGTTTTCTATTCAAGTAAAGGAACGAGACTAGGAATACAAAGCAGAGAGTGGAACAGCTGAGTTGGAAGGTGACATTTAAACAACATCATTTGTTCTAGTGGTTTTGTATTTGTAAATTATCACATATTATGATCTAAAGTAGATGGCTAAAGTTCTGATTGTAGGATAAATTCTGTACTGCTATTGTCAGAGTAATAATCTGCCAGCAAGATGCTGCAGCATGGAATATCACCCACTGTTACTGCCTGGAATAGCTGCCATTTGCATTCTTCCTTTTTTGGTATTTTTTTTCCCCTTTTTTTTTGTAACCGCTGATTTTGCTATCTTTTAGCTTAGCTGATTTTCTGTCTTACTGGTTTAGCACAGCTGCATTTCACAAGGTTCAAGCAATCTCACACCTTAGTTATGCTATATATTTGAAAGACTATATGCTGCAAAGAGCTTATCCCATGAAAATAGATTTATGACTCTATAGAAAAAATTTGAAAATGAGAGTTGTTGGATGACAACAATTTATACAATCTATGTTATAAAACCAGAGCCACTGTGTGATAATTTGATAGCAGGTCATCCTTTCTTCCCTGTGAGCAGGTCTTACTCCTTAGGTTTCCATTCAGTTGACAAGGATCCTTAATGCCCATGCTGCCTCCTTTCTCCTAAGTCCCTATGAGCCTGAATCCTTTGTTCCTGGGTGGCAGCAGGAGCCATCTGTAAAATCTGGATTTTGGGGTGTTTTCTTTGACCTGTGTTCCCTACATAGACACTCACAGTAGATGCCCTTCTTGCCCTGGTCCTTGCATGCTTCTGCTGAATGTTTTGCATAGGTTTAATATGCTCAAAACATTTTAGGGTGCACTTTTTTTCTGAGATTATAACAGCCCTTGTCGAACAATAAAAACAAAGCTTAATGTCATTTTGATTTTTCTCTTAGGATACTTAGTAATATTATGACTAAAGGTATCTATTATGGAGAAATTTTCCAGCAATGTGTGAAAGGGCTAAATCAGAATGTGACCTTAAGTGCAATTGTAGCAAAAGAACAGGCTATAAAGGTAGAGCAAGTCCGTCTTGGAATGACTGCCGTCTCTGATACCTGATCGTGCATGAAAGGATGATTGATCTGCTGCTATTAAAAGGGAATATGCTGGAAAGGCCTATGTAAAAAAGTCAATGGCAGCAAAAAGCAGGGACATAAGGGAAGCTGGAATAACTGCTCGATCCATAACAATGTCATATGTTTGATGTAACTGCCCGACTTGGAAGAGCAGGATTATAATGAAGAGGATATACATAAAAGAGGTAGATAACATTCCATTAACTTTTGAAAAAGCTGAAAAAATAGGTTGGAAGCCATGCTTCCAAATTACTACCTACAAGTAATAAGTCACAGACAAATGGTCATGCAAGTCCACCTCAACACCTCAGCTGTGGCAGCTGTCCATACACATGCTCATAGCTCTCAGGAAACAGGGACTCAAACACACCTCTGCTTAAAAAGATAATGAGGGGAAAAAAAAGAAAACAGGAGGAAGGTGTAAAAGAATACATTTTAGGGGAATAATTAGCCACAAAGATAGCTATGATAAAGGCAAATGTGATGCAAGAATGGATGAAGATAGGCATTTCTAGAAATGGGGGTGCTTTTTTATAAAAGCTCAACATTAAAAAAGAAGAGCTTAAGAATAACATTGGCAAAGAACCAAATGGGCACTACCTGGTAACAACTAACTTCAGATGAAAAATCTAACGTGTGGCAACTTATGGCAGAAGAATATCCTTGGACCTTGCTGGAAAAGTAATCAAAATGTTGACGTTTCTGGGAATTTTGGCTTCTGTTCTTTCCATGCTGGGTGTTAAACCTAGAGAGCAGAAGCAGAGGTTTCTCAGGGGAGTTTTGTTTGCTGAAGGAACTTGTGTGTGTGGTTATCTTGGCTTTTGACAAATATTGAATGAACTGAGTGGGTAACACTGCTTGTCTCCAAGAATGTAACTCAGTCACACCACAATAAGGCAAAGTTTATGCTGACATCATACCAGAAAAACCCAACCTATCCTTTTTTTCAAAATACCTGGGTGCCCTGAAATTGTTTCATGATCAGTGCCTCTCCTGAGCCTGAGTCAGAAGGTTAGAGCATTAGCCTTCATTCCTCGTACAAAGGCAAGTGCCAAGCTATGCATGGACCAAGTGCAGAGCCAGCTGTCACCAGACCCTTCTGACCTGCAGACCTGTTCTGGGAACTAGAGGAGCCAGTTCCAGAAAAGAAGATAAGTACTTGATTTTAAAGGAACTTTGTTGAAAATGAATCACAAAGCAGTTGGTGCACTATAAATATTTCATGAAAGATATACACAAGTAGTACAATTTTATGTTCCATTAGAAAAGAAAAGATACTTATTGCTGAAATGCTAATAAACTTTACGAAGTGAAGAAATAGTAAAATGTGACACAGCTGTTAGGGCTAAATTGTCCCTGTGCTTTAGATGCTTACTCGAGAGGGAATGCATGTCTTTGTGTGTCTTTTCTGAAAGTAGATCCTTTAGCAAAAATATGAGCATTCCTGTTATTAATTTTGTAGTCATTAGCGGAAAGCTGTCATTTCACACGTGTTAAGTAGATGCACTTAATTTACTGTCCCCTTTCTAAGGAAAGGAATCTACTCTCTAACCTTGTTTATATTCTATGGTTACATAAAAGAGTCTGATCATGTCTCATCATGGGTTCTAGCTGCATCTTTTCTTAAATATCTCCATTTTGCTTGATTCTTCTGTGCTTGACTTCCTTTTTTGACCTGATTAAAGCTGAAAACCTAATCTTAAGAAGCATTTTGCAAAAAGACACAATTCTTCCTTTCTGTTTCTACCAACTCTTTACAATACGAGAAGCCACCGATTCTCTTCTTGCAGCACGTTACATAATTGATGTTGTGGAATCTCCTCTGGAGAAATTCAAACCCATCTGGACACAACCCAGAGTAATGTGCTCTGGGGAACCTGGCTGAGCAGGGTGATGGGACCAGGTGGCACCAGTGGTGCCTTCCAACCCTTCCCCATTGTGTGTGTGATTCTGGGATAGCACAGCTTTGGCTGGGGCCGAGCCTCCTTGCTGCTGCTAAACGTCTGTACCCTCAGCCGTGTTCCTATCAGGTACCTCTGGCATCGTTTGGCTGTATTTTTCTTTCTAGCAAATCAGCTTACAGGTTTATCAGTAACAACGATATCATTAATAACAAAGTCACAATATCTTTCTCTGAACCTTTCTTTGTGGGAGACAATATAATGCTTGTGGAGAAAAAGAAAGTTTGAAAGTTTTGGAGTCATACTATTAGTCAGATATTTATTATCGGCTCTATTTTTTTGACTAAGAAAGTAAAGATATTTTGAAAATATAAAAAACTTTCCCTGAGGAGAGGAAAGCTGGTATCAAGTGTTAAATATTTTATTGCAATAGTAAAATGCTTTGGCCTAGGAAAGAAGCTTTACTCAGTACTAAAAGCCATATAGCAAATTAACTAAGTGGCTTGGGTTGATGTTTTTTTGTTTTGGTTTTGGTTTTTTTTACATAAGAACATTTTCAACACAATTCCAGAATGCCAAAATTAAAATGCACTATTGAGTAGTTACAGTAAATGACCAAGACTTTTAAGGTAATGTCCAACTGGTGTGAGATACCTTTTCTCATAATTTTCATATTTAAGATAGTAATTATAAAATATGTGGGCTCTCACAAGAGTAACTTTCAGTCTTAACATACATGAATATCTGGAAGAGGTAAAATAAATCATATTAAATCTAATAATTTCCTTACTCACTTAGGGAACTCTGAATTAAAGTTTTGAGCTGCATATCTATTTATGGATTAACAGATTAATGCTGTGTATTCAAGATCCAGCAGCGTCTCTTAGACCCCAGCTCCACAGGGTTATAAAGAGAACATTTTCAGGAACTGATGAACTTTTGCCTTACAGAAACATTGTCCTTAAAGGTTTTCACTAGGTTTTATTTCAAGGGACTGAAAGCAATATTAGAGAAAACGGATTTCCACTGAGTCATGATGACACAATTATAATTTTGCTCCTGAAAAAGAGAGACCTGAATGATATCAGGAATTTGCACAAGGCACATTTCTCTGCTCTCCATAAAATAAGTAATTTGACTTGGAGATCTAGCAAAGCTTATGAAAGCCATATTTTGCTGGGCATTTCTCTTTGCCATATTACATTTCCACCTCTGATATTTTGTTTTAATATAAGGGTTTCTGCAACACTATACATTTGTTTTGATATTTATTTGATTATGTTAGATCAGGAGAAATGACTCATTACATTAGTAATACAATAATTTCCAGAACTTGTTTTTAAAGGGAAAGACACATTGAACTGAAATTAATATCAATGTCTGAGACTAAAAAGTCCATAAAAATTGCAAGTGCCATGTCAAAAGGGCAAAACCAAATTATAGTTATCTCTCTATTTTACAGAGTTTTCATGTCAGCATGTACAGGGTTAATGTGAACAATAATCTCCTAGGATTTTTGTTCCTTACACTGCCATAATTGAATGAAAACCCTAGCTAGATATGTCTGCAAGAAGTGGGGCAGTGCTGTAGAGTAGTGGAATAATTTCAGGACTGAGAAGACAAAACCAGCACTTTGCAGAGATGTGACAGAAGTCACCAGGCAGTGAAGAAGAACAAGGAAGCTCCTTTTGTGAGAACATTGGAACGTTAACAAGAGTTGTGGCTTCTGCAGTGGCAAGAAAATAGGTTATGGATTTTTCTGGGGGGAGGGGGGGACCCCAAGCAAACACTCATAACAAAAGAAAAACCTTTTGTGATTCCCTATCGTTGTATACTTTTCTCCTGCTACTTACCACAAATGACATAAAGTCGGGCAAGCCTGTAAAAACAATATTTGGTTCACAAGCTGGAGGCGAAGTTCTTTAGATCTCAAGGCAACTAAGTACAAAATAACTGGATGTTATGAAGAAATTTGAGAAGCAGGAGGAGAATGGGAACTAAGAAAATCACCATTTTCCTTATAATGACAGAACTCTGATGAGTAATAATTTGTGGGAAAATTTATCATCTTAGTTTGATTCAAGACACCAGTCACTCTTACAAGGGTTAGCTGACCTAGGTTATCGCCTTCTCAGGAAACCTTTGTCTCTTTATTGCAAGGTCTTATAATGGAGAGCAAAGTCTTGCCTTCTGGATTGAGCATTTTGTCCACATTTCCTTGACATTTTAAAGAATCATTCTACATTTCTGGAAATAATGGGAGGGCTTTTCTTGAAAATTAATTATATTATTGGGGATTCAGTGTAAATAACTTCATGCAGAATGTAGATCTTTATGAATGTGGTAGTTGAGACAGAGAGGAGGACAAAATGGTTTTAAAATACTGGGGCTGTTGGCAACAGAAATGTGGGCTCAATTTCTTTGCTAATAAGGTAAGAACAAAGGAAGGTCAAGACTACTGGTCTTTTAGTGACCATCCACCATCTCTTTGTAAGGCTAAATTTTTCTAATATATGTATTATACTGGTGGGTATGTCAGGAAGAGAAAAAGGAAAAACACACCAGTGGACAATCTGTGATAAGGTAACTGAGAGGAGAGTTGTCCAATTTATCTGCTGTTATCGAAGCCTTACTGTACCTTCCACCTTAGAAGCCGTCAACTCTGCTCTCTGATGTGGCTCATCACCACATAGACCTTCCAGCTGGTAAGGCAAATAAAAAAGGCAATTCTCTCTTCTCTGATAAATAATTTTTAGGCAATGTTTGTAAGGAGTCACAATGTCATTTCACAGGTGGAGCATCTGAAGGGTTTGTTTTGAATAATAAGCCTTCAGCAGATGAGTGTTCCTTCATGTGTTCCAGTGGCAGGGCTGGACACTCCTGTGTCATTTCCAGCCAGGTGAGTTGCTACAGACAAATGTTCACTTCTCCCTGTAGGCTTTGGCTTTTATTTACCTTTAGGCCACTAAGGCTGCAATAGCTCTATGATAAGAATTTCAAGAGAAGCATATTATATAACCATATAACCATCTGATCAACACCATGCTGACGGACAACTTTTAAAAAACTTTAAAATATTAATAATGCAAATCATTTTGATAAATTACTGCAAGTTTCCTATCTGCATTAGGTTCAGATAGGAAAGGAAAACTGAAAAAGACCTCAAAGACAAGTTTGCAAACAGATCATTAGAGGCTGAAATCAGGTAAATATATTAATTCATATCCTATGACTTTAAACAGAAGTGATCCTAGAGAGAGCAGTGTGTGACAGCACCATGACAGTACTGCAGACAGAAATGGTGTGGGTATGCATGTGTGTGTGTACTTAATGCCTATAGCTGCTTGGCCAGTTCTGCAAGTAATTCCAGTCAATGAAATGCACATTCTGACACATAAACATGGCTATAAACACTTGACAGGCTTTGCTGATGTTGCATGTGAAATGTGTTTGCTGAATGCATGACTGCCATCTGAGAATGTTACAGCATCCAGGCATGGGGATGTGTCGTTACTGATCATGTTCTAGCTGCAGCAGTTTTGAAAAATAAGGAGTGTTTTCTGATTATTTTGCCCTAACTGTCTTGAAGAATGTTGGATAAGTTGCACAATCATTCTAATTCATTCTTCAGTCACTGTTGTAGATTCATCCTGAAATGAGGCTGTTCTAGAATAAGCCAACAATCAATCTTGTAGCCTTGCTGATGTTGCTATTAGCAAGTCAGCCATTGGCAAGGAAATGCATGTAGATTAGACCCCTGAAATAGTAAATGAGGATGGTGGATACTTCAAGTGACATATTAATTAATTACTTGCTTAACATGAATATAATAACCCATATGTTTCTCAGTGTTGGAAAAAATATGTTATATTTAGCAATTAATCATTATTCTTCAAAATCTAATGAGCCCTTATGAAAAAGACACTGGAGAAAACATCATAAGCTGACTAAAAATGCTTAGAGTGAGTGTTCATTATTACCTTTTGAGCAAATGGAAATATAGCTAGTCCTTAATATGTTTCTGCAGTAGGAGAGAAATGAAAGCCTGCACTGAGAACATTGTAAAAAAAGGGAAATGAAAAAATGAACTTACATTAAGGAAATATAAATGAATGTAGGGAGGAACTGGAATTTCGAGCCCTGGTTCTCTATTCCTCTGCACTCCAATCCCATAATATTGTAGTTAAAAAGCAATCTTTTCAGTGTAATCACAAGAACAATGAAAGCAAACATTTAAATACAAATAGAGTTGTAAGTGTTCTCCATAACACTATCAACAGGTGTACCTAGCAGTTATGTTCTTTTCTGCTTAGAACTGAGCAAAGCAGCTAAAAATATCCAATGAGAAGTGATAAGCAGGGGACACAAGAAGAATGATTAAGACAGGAAGTGAAAATCTGTATAACAAGGAATAGAGGGTTGGTTATGTTGTTCCTATTAATGGATGGAGCCATGTGAAGTGGCAGTGGTTAACTGATCCTATGCAATTCATGTGTGATTGTATGTTTAGCACATATTACTGCCTTTGGAAAAATATATCAATATATCTGCCTTAGTTGTTTTGTTTGGGTTTTTTTTAATTACCTGTGAGAACTATGACTCAATAGCAATGGAAGGAATACAGAATTTATTTTGATTTCCCCTATTGTAAAGCAATGCATTTCTTTAAAATGGTTCAGCTTTGAAGATGCTCCCAGAGTTTCAGCTTGTTTACTCTCTGAACTGAAATAATAGGATACCAAGCAAATGAAACGGGGCAGTTTTCCTGAGTTTCCTATGACGGTAGAATTTTACAGTGTCTGAATTCTACCATCAGAGGGAAAGGCAGAGACAATTTGAGTGAAGTGTATTAAAATCCATGAGGATATTCCTGTATCTGTGCTTTACTGGCAGTTTCAGTGCCTTTATTTCAGCTTTTACACAGAACCTTGGTTTTGCCCTCAAGCTATCACAGACAGGGAAATGAGGAGTCAACTTTCATTATTTTTCTCCAGTGCCTTGAAACCAGTGTTCAAAATATACAGAAATATTCACCAATAATCATGATTTTTTTCCTCTAAAACATGAATAACAAGGGTGACTTAGTATTAATGAACATTCTCTTTCCACACTTGCTTTGGGAATCTTCCGTGTGGCTTTTCCTCTTTTTATCATGTCCCAGGAGATGTAACAATTTTTTTAATGTGTGTGGTTCACTTTGTGTGTGGTACCCTGTGGAGCTTTTGATGGGATACCCTTCCTTTTCAGACGAGGGTGAAAGAGCAGAGGAGGCTGCTGTTCTGCTAAGTTCTTTATTTTATAGTCTCATAGTTTTCTGAAGGCAGAGTTCGAAGGGGTTACAGGATAAGGCCAAGCAGTAACAGCAGCAGCAGGCAAACAGCAAGTAGAAAACAGCTTCTTCTTCTATATTCTAAACTTACAGAAATGTGTATTATATTTGTTAATTGACCAATGAAATTGACACATGATTCTAGTTTTTCTTTTCTTAACTTATCCTGGTCTAATTCTAACAGTCATAAATCTTACACAAGTATTAAATAGGTGTTACACAGATTTGCATATGTAGTTTCTATCAGCTCTTATTGTTTATGTGAACACTCTATCTAAAAAATGTGAACAGTATAGTTCCCTCTATGTTTTGTCTAAAGAATTTCTGTGAAAAGGTAACACTGCTGCAGTAAGAACTGTTTAAGATTTCTTTGCTGCAGCTTTGCAATGTTTAAAGCACTTAGCATATATTTCTACTGAAAGTTAAAAATCTGTGTTTCTATTTCACTTTGGTGTGACTTCATGTATCTCAGCTTATCCAAAGGTTTTAATTCAACCTCTGTGCTTTGGCTTTCCTCTGGGCCTGGGTCCACAGGAGCTTTCACTCCAACATCACCCTTTGTCCCCACATATCATTCCAGAAGTCTGATCCAGAATTCTTAGATGAAAAATATAAAATTTGTGATATTGCAAATGCAACAATATCAATATTAGAACAACTTAGAACAATATTAGAACAAATGCAATTCTAAACTATTACCAGGCCACCCATTAAAATAACATAAAAATGCAGTCGAGATACAAGTACATGGTAACATTGCCTGAAGGAGCAGTAACGTGATTGATTGTGCAGATGCAGAATAGAATAGACTATTTCAGTTGGAAGGGACATACAATGATCATCTACTCCAACTGCCTTAGATAATTTTGTTTTCCAAGTATTGCAATGACACTGGAAATAAGAGCAACTATTATAAAACAAAGAGAAGAAAACCCCCACAGAATGCTGTTGCTGGGCTTGCTCATGAAGGTCAGAATTAAATGCCCTCTTTCAAAACAAAAAGTGCACACTGTATTTTCCATATGATCAGCCTGTTTTCAAGGGTGACCATGCTACTCCCTTTGGACTGAGAAGGCAGTGTTATTTTCATGATAATTAAATTATTTGGCTTTTCATTCTACCTGTTCCATAATATAATTAGGGCCATATCTAATAACAGCAAGATGAGTCTGCAAATCCTGTTGTGCCAGATATGCAGAATTGAGCACTGCTTGGGAAGTGTAATTGCTGAGCGCTTTATAGAGCATTCACTGCTTGAGTCCAAACTGGGAAGGGCTGCAAGCAAATTAGAAGACAAGAGTAGAACTGAAAATAGTGTGGACAAGTAGGAAACTAAAAAAAAAAAAAAACAAGAAAAACCTAAAAAACGGAAGCCAGTTCTGTGAAGCTAAGTGCAAAGTATCGTGCTTTTTACAATACTGATAATCAGCTGCAGAGAAGAAGTTGGAGTATGCCTGGTTTAGCAGCACTTTCATTGAATCTATCATTCTGCTGTAAAGAGGAGGAAGGAAAATGCAAGGTGTAAAGGGTATAGAATAGTTCGTACTATTTTTATCGTGCTCTTAACAGAAGTTTCGATATTATCTCCAGGTGCATGTACCAGACTGCAATTTAAGAGAGAAAATTTACTTTGTAGAAGGGAAATAGGAAGGAGTAGGTTACAAGACAAGATCGTTGGGAAAGACTTACAAGCCTCAAGATGTGTTGTTTAGACAAGTTAATGTATAGCTGCTCTGCTGAAACCATCAGAACTATTTCCTGTCAGCTGACTCATGAAAGCCATAGATTGCTCTTATCTTGCCCCACTTGTAAGAGCCCTTGCTTCTAACTTCAACTGGTTTTATGTACTTCCCTTCACAGCTGAGCCAGGAAAGAACAGTGGAGTTACCCAAGGTGAGTTGGTGGGTGGCATAAACACGTGACCTGAGGTAAATTTACTTTTGGGTGTTTTTTTTTTTTTTTTTTT